>AWUE01016840.1:0-10701 GCA_001974825.2 Corchorus olitorius
ACATAAACGATCTTAGCATGTCTATATAAATCCTTCAAGGTTGTAAGATAAGTTCTGAATTCGTAATGCACAATCTAGAGTTCAATTAATCATTTTCGATGTTTAAGGGCAAATTGTAATTTAGTCAACCAAGGGTAAAATGGTAATTTTAGCCGACCAAGGGCAAATACGTAATTTTAACATCCTAAGGCTGATACGGTAATTCTTTAGCCTTACATGTTCAATTATCATGTTCAAATAAGCCAAATCCTTTTCTAAGGGCAAAGTTGTAATTATCCTCGTCCGAGTGTAAAATGGTCATTTGTACACACATACAAATTTATTAATGTGAACAACACAGTCAAATTCTCTCAATTTCCACCCTTAAGGGTAATTTGGTAAATTTGACGACATAGGGGCATAATGGTAATTCATTAATCGAGGTTAACATAGTAATTTTACCCAAAAAGGATCACTACGGTAGATTCCCAATTCAGAAAGTGTGATATTGAAAGCTAAATACTTGTGTCACCCTAACAAGGGTAAAAGGGTAATTATACCTATCGAGGGTATTACGGTAATTTTACTCACTTAGAGTATGATGACATTCTTTACGTGTTCTCGTTGTTGACCATGATCGGTCGGATTCGAAATCGCAACTTAATAGGACAAGTTAGTACACTTTGACTAACTAGGGGTAGTATGGTAATTCGCCCACTCAAGGGTAAAACGGGAATTTATGTTTCCACGAATATTACAGAATACGTGAATTATTCGGGCTTATTAATGCAACCAATGTGGTCGCCCTTGTTAAATTGACCATATAGAGGTAAATTCATAATTTAGCATCTAAGGATGATTTAGTAATTTTACTTGTCTAAGGGCAATATAGTAATTTCATCTTCCAATTTATTAGACCCACTTCTTTATTCCCAAATTTCTCTTTATTTTCCTTATTTATTTATTTTCTCTTTCCTTTTTTTTCTTTTTTTCTTTCTTCCTTTTCTTTTATTTTCTTCTTTTAAAAAAAAAAAAAAAAAAAATTGGGCCAAGCCCATTAGCTGGCCTGCCTAGCAGGCCGCGCGGGCCAGCCAGGCGCTGGCCTGCAAGCAGACCATGCGGGACGCGCAGGTGGCCTGCCAGACTGGGCAGCCGCCGGCCACGCCTGAACACGCCGGAATCTGGATTTTCCAGATTCCGGCAGCCCTTAAACATATATATTTTTAATTTAATTCAATTTTCCAGCCACTATAATGCCAACAATTCACCAAATTTTCACCCAAAACACACTTATAACATACCCATCTAAATGTAAACTCAATAACAACTTCAAAATCCAACAAGATTTAACTATTCTCATAAATTTCAAAATTTATTCACACTTACTAAGCTCCAAGCTTCAATCTCCTATCCACTTTCCATTTCCAAGCTTGCATTAATGCCACCCATTTCGTGTCCTCCCCTTCCAAACATTGTCAAAACAAACTTGAGCACAAAATCAACTCCAACTTAATAATTCTTAAGGAAATTTACTTCTCCTTACCTTAGCTTAGGAACCCACCAAAGCACCACCAAATCCCAACCTAATTATACCAAAAGGAAGAGATTGAAATGAAGATGCCCTTGCTTTGTTTGCATGTATAAGATGTTGAGAAATTGAAGTGAAAGTTTTGAGAGAGAAAGAGAGAAAGAGGTTTGGTTTTCTAGAGAGAGAAAATTTTGTTTGTACGGGAAGAGGAAGAGAAAAGAGAAGAGAAATTAGCTCCCTATATACCAAGGGGGTTATTTGACATTTTTACTCCCACAACTCTAGTTTCCTTCAATTTGACCCAAATCTTCTAGTTTTAATTCAATTTGCTCCTCCACCACATGATTAATTCTCTATAAAATTTTAAGTTAGGCAAATACTAGTTTAGACTTCACAATTCTTCCCTCCTTAAAGAAAATTTCGTCCGCGAAACTTATTTATCTCAACAAAGGCTAAAAGTGTTACATTCTTCTTAACTCTTCAATTTTCTTATTCATCTCTTTCAACTTAAATAATTGTCTAATACGTCCTAAGATAACTTTAGTTGTCCCATAAACTTTGTTTCGAGTTAACAAAATATCCATCTTGTTGTTCTTAGAATCTCAACTTGTCGACCAACTCAATCAACGCTACTCAGAAAGGTATGTAAGAACTTAAATCCCAAATATGCTCAAACTCTAACGATACACTTAATCATGTACTACAAAGCTTATCCAAACCATGTACTACCAAGCTTATCTATTGCACCATCTTTGAAAAAGCAGTATAACATTGATCCTTATCTACCATCTCTACATTTATGCTATCTTATGACCATTACTTCATTCATAACTTAAAGTCTCCTAACTTCTTTGGTTTCGTTTCCTGAAATTTAACCAAAATAATGATTCTTGATATTCTTGTTTACAATCTTCCATTTAACTCCTTGACCATCACAAGGCAACTATGAACCCTCAACAATATGCTTATATCTCATACCTTACATCCAATTTCAATCTTTTTCCATGTCTGTAATTCCAAAGATCATTTTAGTCGATAGGGATCCAGCACATTTTTTTTTTTTGCACAAAGAAAATCTTAATAATATAGTCACATCCAAAGCATACCCCAATCTATAATTAAAATACCTTACACTTATTCAAACATCTAACTAAACATTCAATCTCTTGCTATTCATATTCCTTTCGACTCTCATCTTAAACTTTAATTTAATATTCTTTGTAATTATTTAGTTAAACTATCTTAAATGTCCAAGTCTTGGACATTTACTTAAGATCAATATTATTTTCGCTTCAAGTCGCAACGTTACTAAAATTAATACTTAATGCTATAAATCAAAACTTCGAATTCAATACTTCCAATGTCTAATTAAACCAATTAAACTCCCCAATGTTCATACTTTGATCAATTTAATCCTTCAAAAATCATATTTACTTATTTATACCACTATTGGACCCGAATCCACATCCGCTGAACAGTACTTATTAGTAATACTTGAGTTTCCAAAATCTGTCCACATTCCACATAACCAATACAATATCACTTCTTCCCAATTACCCTTATCAATGATAACAAGATTAAAGAATATCTCATAGCTAACAAATTTCCAACAATCTTATTAGGAAGCTTCCCATCAAATTTCCGGAGTTTAGTACTAGCCTGACTTCACACTTGGCCAACAAACCGCTAAATGTGTTTTGAAAGCAATTCAGTGCATTACAAGAAAGTTATCCTAGCCGTAGCGATGGATGACTTTCGATGTAATGCATCTACCACATGGAAACCTTCCTTTCGTGGTAGTACCCAACATACTTCAACTTAACCTCAACTTCAATCATACCCGTAACTTTCAATTCAGATACTTGCGACACTTATAATTGTTATATATCCATTACCTTTCCTCAAATCGCTATTACTTTCTGACCTTAGTATCCAAGCAGGTTAATAAAACCACGATCAATATTTACATTAGACCTTGCGTATGTACAATTCAATTAATTTCCAAAATCATTTCTTTGCTTAGCCAAGGTTCGACACCAAATCGTGAACTTCAAAATTTCTCCAAGTGTTGACACAGCTCAGTTATGTTTTGTCTTTTAAACTTCTCTGTATACTCTTTACCTTTACAATCTTTTATGACTCAACAAAAATTTCATCACTAGTCAGATAGATACAACTCAAAACAGACTTCAAATTTTTCATGATACTTTCCAACCATTCCTTTTCTTACACTAAATTTGCATCCCTTGGAATTCAACCAAAATTCATCTTGTACCATTGAAAGACAACTAATGTTAAGTATGTCTCAATCTTTTTGTAATTCTGCAGTCAAAATGAAGTTCTCGCAGAGTTTGGAGAACACATTGGAGATTTAAGGACTTCCTTAATCTATACTTATATAGACAAGACTGTCACAGGCGACGATCTTGAGAGATTGAGCGAAAGACTTTAGCTCAACCGGTCAACTTGTCTAATAATTCAAGATTTATGAATCATCATCATTCATTTTTTTTAAAATTTTTAAAGCCACCTTCTTCAAGCCACCAAGTTGGTCTTTAACATGTGATTATCTAACTTTGGGTTAATCAAGGGAAAGACTCGTACTTAGTAAAATGACATTTGATCACTTCCCCACTACCAACACTTGTTCTTACCACTTACTAGTGTAATTGTCTTTAATCAATTTCCCAACGACACACTTCCATCTCCATTCGTTGTTACCAAGCAATAGATCACCTCGTGTAGATGTACCAAATTTGGCAAAATCTTACTCAGGCACATTTTCTTTAACCTCAAAAGTTCAGGTGTATTATACAAGCGCCACTTCACGTTGCAAAACTTGATTTTGAATCAATAACCAAGTTATACCACTACATCAAACTCGGCAACTTCATGGTGAATATTTCCGAAAGTACTATTATTATCAAACACATCAATTACATTCAGGAATATTAACTCATTCTTTAACTTGAACCTTCTAAGTCAGGTCGTCCAGCTTGAACACTCATTATTTACTTGCGGCATTACTCGAATCGTAAGCGGTATACGAAATTGAGATTCCAGCCCAAATGGAAGTTGCGAGTATTTTCCTATAAGTAATTACGTGGAGCATAAATGGTCCGAAAATTCAGATTCCTCAATTTGTTCTCCTAACGAGGTCGATTCTTGAGGAGAATGTCCTTGTCGACATTGATCACATTCTGGTGGCAAGAATCTCTAAGATGAGCAACAACTTTAAAATTTTAGGCAGCATAAATGGAAGAAATCTGAAATTTAGAATAAAAAACAAAATCACTTGAATAGATACAAAGTTAGTATTAAAAATAAGGTAAACCGAGTTTTTTAGTATTTTAAAACAAAACGTAAACTAAAAAGGCAGATGGACACCTATGTGCCCGGAACATATCCTAAACTCACTACAGGCCCACTAGACTTACGAAACAAGGATAAAAACCAGATGCTCTGATACCAATAAAGTTGTCACGCCCCGACCCGGAAGTCGAGCGTGAACAACCGCCGCGTCTCCTTAAACTACGTGCCGCGCGTCACACGTATCCAAGGTATCGCGAAGCGTCGATACCATATCAAAAACTATAAAACGAGAACATAGTATAAATTTTAATTACGACAGTTTACAAATCAGAGTAAAAGCGGAATCATCAAAAACCGAAGTAGTAAAAGCATTTTAATAAATCAAAAACCAAGTCAAATCCAAGTAGCGAGTTAGTAATCAAGAAACAAGGCACGGAGAATGAAAATGAACAGAGACAATGCCAGTGGGACCATCACGTAGTGAGAAATACCTCTAAGAGCAGTGATAATAGCCTAAGCCACCGACTCGACCGTCCAAGAATGCGCTGAGCCTTAACTACCCTAAAACACGACAAGAATTTGAGGGGATGAGTACACGAATGTACCCAGTGAGTGAGCCACCCTCAAAAGAGAACCGGAAGAGGGTGGGGTGCACTCACAACCAAAACAGGTAAGAATACCAAGTTATAAAATCATGGTTAGCAATAAAACAGGTACCAGAAATCATTTATTATTTTCATAACAAATGGGCTGCCAATAAAAACCCATCCGGAGTGACCTTGGCCCGAGTCAACCTCCGGAACCGTCAGGGGCATTTTCATCATCATCAAATAATTAGTAAAAAAACATCATTTTTCTTATTTTTCCAAACAAGCCCATTCCCCTGACGTTGGCTTGGGTCCGGTACTGCGTGGTGGCCGCAGCACACCCAATTTTGCTCTCCCATGCACACGCGAACCGGTAGATAATTAAATATAACGTGTCGGGCCTGGAGCTACGAACCATGTGGATCCAAAATGAGAGTCATGGTCCGTTAAAACAAACACACCAGCGCTGGGTTGCGTCCGAGACGCTCCACCAACAAGTCATACGTACTCCTGGAGCTACGTCCATAAGTCCCCGTATGCTTGAACAAGTTCTTTAAAATAAAACCAGGTCACTTATGCACCCAAAACATTTATTAAAACATTTTATAAAGCATTTATATAAAGCAGTTATAAAACATTTCCTCAACGGGTTCTCCGTTGAGGACAGCCCACTCACAGTTCAGGGGACTCGTACACCCCAGAGTCAATCCACGGTGAGCCTAACTGGTGTCTCGATCAGCGCCTCAGCCGTCTGATTGAGAAGCACGTGCAACATAAAAAAAAATTATTAAAACCAGTATAATAATCAAAAGTTTATAAACCACAGTAAAACAAAGACAATCAACCAGAACCAGGGTTGTAAACCAAAATACCAAAATAGTCAGATAAAACAGAAAGAAATCACAAGAAACACATAACCCAACCCCAAGATCTCACTTAAACGATCTTAGCATGTATATATAAATCCTTCAAGGTTGTAAGATAAGTTCTGAATTCGTAATGCACAATCTAGAGTTCAATTAATCATTCTGACATTTAAGGGCAAAATTGTAATTTAATCGACTAAGGGCAAATACGTAATTTTAGCATCCTAAGGTTGATACGGTAATCCTTTAGCCTTACATGTTCAATTATCATGTTCAAATAAGCCAAATCCTTTTCTAAGGGCAAAGTTGTAATTATCCTCGTTCGAAGGGTAAAATGGTCATTTGTACCTATCCTAGGTACCAAAACACATACAAATTTATTAATGTGAACAACACAGTCAAATTCTCTCAATTTCCACCCTTAAGGGTAATTTGGTAAATTTGACGATATAGGGGCATAATGGTAATTTCGTTAATCGAGGTTAACATAATAATTTTACCCAAAAAGGATCACTACGGTAGCTTCCCAATTTCGAAAGTGTGATATTGAAAGATAAATACTTGTGTCACCCTAACAAGGGTAAAAGGGTAATTATACCTATCGAGGGTATTACGGTAATTTTACTCTCTTAGAGTATGATGACATTCTTTACGTGTTCTCGTTGTTGACCATAATCGGTCGGATTCGAAATCGCAACTTAATAGGACAAGTTAGTACACTTTGACTAACTAGGGGTAGTATGGTAATTAGCCCACTCAAGGGTAAAACGGGAATTTATGTTTCCACGAATATTACGGAATACGTGAATTTTTCGGGCTTACTAATGCAACCAATGTGGTCGCCCTTGTCAAATTGACCATATAGGAGTAAATTCGTAATTTAGCATGTAAGGATGATTTAGTAATTTTACTTGTCTAATGGTAATATAGTAATTTCATCTTCCAATTTATTAGACCCACTTCTTTATTCCCAAATTTCTCTTTATTTTCCTTATTTATTTATTTTCTCTTTCTTTTTTTTTCTTTTTTTCTTTCTTCCTTTTCTTTTATTTTCTTCTTCTTTTTTTTTTAAATATTGGGCCAAGCCCATTAGGCACAGGCCTGCCTAGCAGGCCGCGCGGGCCAGCCAAACGCTGGCCTGCCAGACTGGGCAGCCGCCGGCCACCCCTGAACACGCCGGAAACTGGATTTTCCAGATTCCGGCAACCCTTAAACATATATATTTTTAATTTAATTCAATTTTCCAGCCACTATAATGCCAACAATTCACCAAATTTTCACCCAAAACACACTTATAACATACCCATCTAAATGTAAACTCAATAACAACTTCAAAATCCAACAAGATTTAACTATTCTCATAAATTTCAAAATTTATTCACACTTACTAAGCTCCAAGCTTCAATCTCCTATCCACTTTCCATTTCCAAGCTTGCATTAATGCCACCCATTTCGTGTCCTCCCCTTCCAAACATTGTCAAAACAAACTTGAGCACAAAATCAACTCCAACTTAATAATTCTTAAGGAAATTTACTTCTCCTTACCTTAGCTTAGGAACCCACCAAAGCACCACCAAATCCCAACCTAATTATACCAAAAGGAAGAGCTTGAAATGAAGATTCCCTTGCTTTGTTTGCATGTATAAGATGTTGAGAAATTGAAGTGAAAATTTTGAGAGAGAAAGAGAGAAAGAGGTTTGGTTTTCTAGAGAGAGAAAATTTTGTTTGTACGGGAAGAGGAAGAGAAAAGAGAAGAGAAATTAGCTCCCTATATACCAAGGGGGTTATTTGACATTTTTACTCCCACAACTCTAGTTTCCTTCAATTTGACCCAAATCTTCTAGTTTTAATTCAATTTGCTCCTCCACCACATGATTTTAATTCTCTATAAAATTTTAAGTTAGGCAATACTAGTTTAGGCTTCACAAGTGGAGGTTCTTCCAGCAGATGATGAACCAGATGAATAGTTTAGTATTCTTCTAGTCAGATTTGATCTTTTGAAGAATGGTTACTATTACTATAGATTCCCAGATGTATTCACTGTGATATAAGACAAGCTTTTAATATATATTATAGTTTCAATAGTGCCTTTGTCGTTGGATTGTATAAATTTGAAGTTTGAATCAATGAATAAATTTGAGTTTTACTCTTACAATCATTGAAAGAACAATGAACAAAAACTATAAGATGTAATTTTTGGTGTGTTGTAGTTAAAATATTAACTCTATCTCATGGACATGCACATTGAAAGTGTGGAGGATTTAAACCTTTTATCACAAAGTTATTTAAGCTTTATTTAACAAAACAAAAAACTATTTAAGCATCTATCTTGACTGTCTCATCTATGATGAAAAATATTGCTTCTCCGAACATCTTCTCCAATTATAGTTTTCCAAAGGAACATTGCTCAAGCCTTTTTCTTTATAGTTTTTATCACAAAGATACTCTAACCTACTATGAATGGGAAAATCAAGAGGCTTTTTCTACAGAGAAAGATAGAATTCTTTCAGTAAGGATGGCCGCTATAGTTATTCATAAAACTGAATTGGTTCAGATATACAAAAAAAAATGTAATCTAGAGATGCTTCAACATTTTTTAATACTCAAGAAAACAAATAATAAGAGCTGGACTGGATGGTTTACTTACAATCTTTTAATTGTTCTTATCTTTTTCTTTTTGAAATAGAAACAAGGAAAGCAAAGATTTTCACCATCTTTGAAAATAAAGAAGGTTGAGATCAATTGCATTAAAGAATTTGTTCATATTTGAAAGCAAAAAAGGAAAAACAAATCATAGATACATCCCCCAAGAAGACATTCAATTGAAGTTATCTCTTTTCTGTTTTTCGAAATCATTATAGATAAGACGAGTTCACTTTCCCTATCAATCAATAGCTCTTATCCATTATTCTTGATTGAAATCTAATACTAACTTCTTAGAAAATCCTTTATGAAAAGGACTGTCATGAACCTTGGTGTGTCAATTGTGCCTTGCGTACTCTTTGGCGAAAATTATTAAGTTGTGTTCCTGTTCGTCGAGTTAAGGAAATAATCTCACACCATTTTACAAGAAAAGGTGTTCTGAACAACTTTATTCATGATTGTGCTATTTGAGTTGTGTGATAGAAATGTTTTCTATGTCTTATTGATATACTTATTGCTTAACTGATAATTTGAGATGGCATACGCGGTTTTCATCTTAACTATTTTTTTCAAATCTCATTTTTCTTAAAATAAGTTCTTCAGGATAAATTATTATAGTATATTACTATTCATCTAATATTAATTTCAAGATTCTTTTAACATGTAGTTTTGAGAAAGTCTCTGACCAATAATGAATCACGAAGACATCATAGAAGTGGTGAATGTTCAACCAAATTTGGTGGAAAAGGAGAATTAGCCACGGAGCACTCAGCTGCTAATTGAAACTTTAGAGAATTTGTTGGGTGTAAGATACCCCTTCTTGGCTCCTAGGAGCACACCTGAGAGCAGGAGGAAACCTCTTCTTAAAGAAATATCAAAATTGCTGATTGGATACGATCTCCTGAATAACAGAAGAATCTAGCAGTTGGCAACATTGTTTTGATGTAACCGAGGATAAATGAAGATGAAATTCAAGAGCCTCATGTCTTAGCCGCTCTTGCAAATCATGGATTATCAAATAATTCACCTCCCTCACTAACATTGAATACCTCAAACCCTGTGTTGGAAACTTTGAGTTTAAATGAGAGTGTTAGCCATTACATTGTTGAAAGTGAGGAAAAAATTGTTTACTTCTTTGAAGCTGAAGACATCTTACAGGCACAATTGAGCATCCAAAATTACACAAATTTTCTTAAACGCATACCTGCATGTCACTTGAAATTTACTCTTAAAAGGCAAGGATTTCTATCTGATCTAGCCACAATTGCTTTGCCATTTGAAGAGCCAACTCACTGCAGAGCTCTAATATATAATACAAAGGGAGGAAATTTACTGTCTTTAAGAACACACTTGCAATCACTAGCTCAGAGACTTCAACCTATGATTATAATTGTCACTGAGACTAGGCAGGGTACAGGAGAGGGCCGTCAAGAGGCAACATTGATGCCCCAAGATCCCACATCATGAGGATGTGAAGATCTATTGTGTGTGTGTGTGTGTGTGTGTGTGTGTGTGTGTGTGTGTGTGTGTGTGTGTGTGTGTGCGTGTGTGTGTGTGCGCGTGTGTGCATGTGTGTGTGTGTGTGTGTGTGCGTGTGTGTGTTTCTGAAGACATTGTTACTCTTATTGGTGTTCTTTAATGCAAAGTGAAAAGTTAGCATGGTTTAGCAGAGACATAGTGTGTGTGTGTGTGCGTGTGTGTGCGTGTGTGTGTTTCTGAAGACATTGTTACTCTTATTGGTGTTCTTTAATGCAAAGTGAAAAGTTAGCATGGGGGTGTGTGTGTG
>AWUE01016841.1:0-28264 GCA_001974825.2 Corchorus olitorius
CAATGTTTAGAACTCCATATCTACACATAGAATAAATAAAAATTTATTTGGAGTTAAACTTCATGTTCAAATCGTATCTTAATTATTAATGTCCTTAATTGAACAAAAGAAAATTTTATATGGTACGAAACTTTATGTTGAACTTCTACCTCAATAAATACAAAATTTTAAAAATTTCACATTCCAAACTAAAATTCATTTAAAATATTATATGGGTAAACTTAAAATTCACATGAATATATGATCATACGTGTGATTTAGCCTCGAGTGCGTGATAACTCCCACGGACTCGAGTCCATAGGACCATCACTCTCAACGAGTGATTATTAATGTCTTTAATTGACCAAATTCTTCTTTTTACTTTTTTACTCTTTAATTACCAAATTTTCTTTTTATCTTTTAATAACCCAAATTTTACTCTTTGACTATCAAATTACTCTTTACTGATTACTATGACCATTTTGTTGTTTATTGTTTACTCTTTTACTGATTACTATTACTCTTTCTTGATTACTGTTTACTCTTTACTGACTATTATTACTCTTTCTTGATTACTCTTTACTTTTTACTTACTACTATTACTCTTTTACTGATTATTCTTTACTCTTTTATTGATTACTCTTTACTTCTTTGAATTTTAATTACTCTGAATTACCATTACCATTTTACTGATTACTCTTTTATCCTTTACTGATTACTATTACTGAATTACTACTTATCATTTTCTTTTTGAACCCCTTTTTTCTGACTGCCATCACTTTCTTCTTTTCTTCTTCCTCTCTTTTTCTTTAATTTTCTTTTATTGATTCCATATTTATTGATGCTCTAGACTCTTAAATGCATGGATGCACATGATGTATGAAATTCCAATTTTGGGATTTATTACCGAATGGTTATACGAGGAATACCATCCGGGCACCCGCCATCCCTAGCAGCGCCGCCACATCCCTTTTGCCACCGCCACCGTCGATCCCAACTCCCTTAAATACCCGAAAAAGCTCCTCTCTTTCTGTTACCCTGTTTCCTAACCGAGGACCAAGAGATTCCGCTCGAATCTCTCTCAAAACTGAACCTTAACCGAAACTTCAAGCTTCTCCTTGATCTTCCTAACCCGAATCTAGAAACAGCACTCCGATCTCCCTAACTCATCGTCAGATCCCTCTAATCTCCAGGTATGTTAATCTCCTATTCCTTTATTCCAAGAGCCCTCTCTGAATCGATCTAGAAACTCCAAATCCCGGCGGCTTCCGCCGGGAAGACCCTTATTACCACTCCAACTAAATGACCGAAAAGCTCTCCCTTTTTCCTATTGTATTTTCTGTTTTTTTTTTTTGGTATTATGATTTTTGTGCTAACCAACCAAAACTCTATGACAGGCAGCCTAAACTTTGAAGGGGATGAAACGATAGTGAGATGTCAAGGCTTCGTTGAAGGTAAGACTCTTTTCTATTTTTGGTTTTCTCTTGTTGTTGCTGCTAAAAGTTGGTAAAACGGACTCTTCTTCTTGTATTCTTGTTACAGGAAAGATTAATGGAGAAGAAATTACTCGTTTTTTTTCTTTTGGGTTTTCGGTTGTTAATTTTAAGTAAGAAAAAAAACTTTAGGTTGCTTAGAAAGGAAATGGTCTAGGGTTTAAGCTTATCTGTGTCTCTTGGATTTTTTGGTATTGCTGTGTAAGTGTCAAAGAAATCGAAGCTATTTGGGTTCTTTGAATCTGGGTAATCTGTGTTGCTCAAAAAAGTGAAAGAGGAGACTGCTAGGTTTTTTTTCTTTGAAAACTATCTCCTCCCCCTAAAACTGTCCTAAAGGTCCTATATATGCCTCCAAATGAAGTTCATCCAAGGGTCAATCTCCCTTTTCAATTTAGTAATCCGAGGGCTCCCAAAATTTTATCTTTTCTGTCCGTTTATTAATATGTGGAAATTGATGATTTTTGTTTTCATGTGCAGTGTCAATTTTGGGAATTAAATCGTGTGAAGGACTGCGGCTTGCACTCCTTCCCTCTCTCTGTCCTTTTTGTCTCGTTTCTCTGTTGTTCTTTTGTCTTATTGGAACCTCCCTGAAATTCTTCTCTCACTGCAGGTTGTTGTTGCTCACGTGTGGAGGGTGGTGAGCTGGCAACAGGCCAAAAAATGCCAACTCAGATGCCAACTAGTCCAACTCGTTTAGGTAACTTTCCTCACCCATTTTCCATCCAAATTTGTGTGAATTATTTGATCTTTAGACTATTTGACGGAGTTGTCTGTGAAAGCGTATGCAAAAATGCAGTGAATGTGAACTGGCCAAACTAAATGCAACATGACCAAACTTAATGGTTGAATGTTAAAGTATGGATGCTTATGAAGCTGGTTGTATTTGGTGTGCTTGTGTGAGTGTGTGATTAAGGCCTTCATGAATGTTGTAAATGCCACTGAAAACTGCTTGACAACTTGAGTTGTAGAACTGGTAATATGCAAGGAACTGAATTTGGATGTAAGTGTTGTATGGTTGTGAATGAACATGAATGCGAAAACTAAAATGCACGCCTCTGCTCATGAGAAATACAATGGAAAGTTTTGTTGTTGAATATGACTCTGTTTCCTTTCAGAACTGACAAAATGCCATGCAGCATATGAGATGTGATCATGTATGCTGAAAATGCAATGTTATTTAACTTAAATGCATGCAATTCTATTCTAAATGCTAGAATGGTGCTAAAATTCCTATGGAATGGTTGCTAGAAGGTGAGGTGAATAAGTGCTAAGGTTGTTGAATGGATGTTCTTGTCTTAATGCCCTGCTATGCGATGAATGTGCAAAAATGACACTGAATTATGCTTCTAGTCATCTATTGAAATGCTCTAAGTTGATTGTTTCTGGCTTGCTGTATGCTACCACTTGCTCCCTCTTTCCATCATCTACCGTTTTGCCATGTCAATGCGCTCAAAATCTTTCCTCATGTTGCTGCCATTGTGAAGCTTTTGGTCTTTGCTTTGTTGTTTGATCCTGTGCTGAACCATGGTTCATTTTGATGCTTTCTTTATTTGAACCTGTTTTGGACATCCTAATGATTTCAATTGCCTATAATACCATCTGATTTTCTATTTTCTTAGTGGATTTGAGCGTGCAACTACTATGTTTCTTATTAAGTTGCTGTGAAATCTAGTTTAGGCTCAATCTTGTATTTCTTGGCTCTATATAATCATTCTGATTGCTCCTCGGATTGCTAGGCCTCTTGTTCTTCATTTATTTATCATTTTCCTCGTCTGTTTGAATGTGAAATTTGACCCACTACTAACCACCTTTTGTTTTTTCCATAAATCATCAGCTTAGGTGGCTGTCCTACTCCACTTGTCCAACTTAATCAAGGAAGAAAGAGAATAATGTCCCATGCAGGAAGCCAACGAAATTGTTACTCCCTCCGTTCCAAATTGAATGGTCACATTTGATTTTTTCAGGTCAAACAAAGCCATCTTTGACCATTAATTATTACAAAAATATAATTTTTAAAATTTTTTTAAAATAAACTTTGGAAAATTTAAAACTTAAATTTTTCAAAACATATTTTTTAAAATTTTAATTGTATATAAATTTTTCATAAATAATGGTAAAAAACGACTTCGTTTGACCAAGAAAAATTCAATGTGGCCATTCAATTTGGAATGGAGGGAGTATTATTCTTTGTAATTTTCAATTTTCATTTTATTGTATATATGTATTTATTGGAGTAGAACACAGACTTCTTTTTGTCTTCTTTTTTTTTTTCTTTAACGAGATTCAATTAAGACAAGGCAACCTTTTTCTTTTTATTTCCTAGAAGAAATGAGTCAATTTAAAGAGATGAGTCGAAAGAAAGGTAAGGAAAATATTTTTTTGTGCGTTTGGTAAATATAATGCTATGAGATTATTAGTTATGAAAATGCAAGTCCTACCTATGTGAAGTGGTCCAATTAATATGAGCCCAATTAATTTTTCAAGATGATTTTATATTAAGAGGAATGGGTAAATGCTAGAATCAAATTACTAATTTAAACTATGGAATATGCAAAGCTAATATGGAAAACATTTTTCGGTTTTTCAAGCGTGGATACTAAAATGACGACCCAAATACTAACTAGAAAAGACTCACTAATTAAACTATCCTACTTAAATGCTGAAATGAACTGTCAATTAGGAAAATGACCAAAATGCCCCTAATGCAAAATAAATAACCTAAATTAAAGGATATAAGCCAAAATCGAGTGTCTACACCTAGTTTCTTTAGGATTTTTGATTTAATCCTGACCACACATCTTAATTATATTTATGTGAATACCAATTTACCCTCAATTGTAAATTGAGGTATAAACAATGACCCCCAAGCTTAAGTCCTTGAATTAAAAGGATTTGAGCTTGTATATAAGGAAATTGGTCTTGGGCCAAAATTCTTCCTCTTTTCCTTAGCCAACGTCGACACCCCCTCCTTGGTACCATACTTAGCTGAAATTTACAGCGACTTTTTCAAGTTTCAATGGCTTCCAAAGATCAAGGTAACAACAAAAATCATCACCAAAAATCATCTCCTATGCCAAGCAATTCAAGCCGTGGCTCATTGTTCTTGGAAGCTTGCAAGTCCTTGGCAAGGATCAAACAATTTGGATCAAACTCCCATGAGGGCAGCTCCAATTCGACTCAAGCAAGGCCAAAGCTCAAGTCCATGGTGGTTGATCCCAAACCGGCACAAAATCAAGGTAATTGTTTCATGAACTTTTTAATTTTTGCACTTAAGTTCATCAATTCCTTTATGCCGCCAACCCTAGCACAATTTGCCAT
Source organism: Corchorus olitorius (assembly GCA_001974825.2). Lineage (NCBI taxonomy): Eukaryota > Viridiplantae > Streptophyta > Magnoliopsida > Malvales > Malvaceae > Corchorus > Corchorus olitorius. The sequence goes on from AWUE01016841.1 coordinate 4,791, forward strand.
GATTAGGTCAACTTTGATGATGAATTTTGTGTCATATGGCTACTGGAATTTTGAGTAAAAAATTGATTTAGAAATCAAATCAATTAGGTGAAGAAATTGGCAAAAATCCTTAGTAAAAACTACATAGTTTTCGGCCTAGGACTTAGTTTTTGCCATAGATCTTTAAATTGACATGTTGCTTCATGAAATTAGGATTACATGGCATGAAATCATGTCAATTATGTCAACATAGGGGCTGATTTGGTCGACTCCCAATTTTCCTACCCTAGGCGCAAGTTTTTGGCCTTATTTGGCTAGAATTACAAATCCTATTAGGTTTAGGGCTTTGAATTAGCCAAATTGGAGTAGGATTGGATGTTTTCCTCATGAAATTAGGTTAGGATTGGATGAACCCTAAACCTAATTGGACAAGGAACAAGAACCCTAGCATGTCGCGGCACCCAATTGATGGAATTAAGATTTTTGGGCAGCATTACAATTAGGTCCCTAGGGTTTATGTAATTTTAGGAATTTTGGCTAAATTGATCAAATTAGCCAAAAAATTCAGGGGGTTAATCATGAAATTAGGTCCTAATTAAGAGTATAGAGACCTTAATTTTCATAATTTTGAAGCCCTAGTATGCCGCAGCCCCCAATTTGCACAAATTGCAAGTTGTGCGGCATACTATTATGTTCCTAGGTTAAAATTCTTGCTAATTTTGACCCAATTAATAAAATTAGCCAATAATTAACATTAAATCAGGCCCTAAGTACATAAAATTAGGTTTAATTTCACACGTGCAAGTCCCAATTTGATTAAACTTGAAAACCCTAGCATGCCGCACCCTTAATTGCACCAATTGCAATTTGGGCAGCATGCCTTTAGGTTTAGGGTTTTAGTTTTCATTAATTTTGGCCAATGTAGTATACTTAGCCAAAAATTGAACATTAGGTTTTGGTAAAGTTAAGTTGAATTTCATAAGTATAGATCTTAATTTACCAAAAAAACCTTAAATTTAGCATACCATGACTTTAGTTGCAAAAATTACAACTTGTATGGCATGTGAATTAGTATTTTCGGCCTTGTATGATTTTATGGCCAAAAATTATTTTTATTTTCTTAAAAATATTACCATAATTATTTTTGGCAGCCATAATAAATATTTTTGCCAAGAAATAAAATTATGGAATAAAATTAAGGTGGTAAAAATATTTATTTTCACCAACTTTTAACAAAAATTGTGTACTAACAACTTTGTTAACTTTTGTAAGAGAACTTGTAGCATCTTCTGAAGAGGAGAGAACTCTTGATCGGGTGAAGAGACTTGTTACTAAGTCTTACCATGAGATTGAGTTCCCTAGAGATGCTCTTGCCCCCTTCTTCACTGGTTGCCCTTCTGCTGAGATGAATGATTGTTTTCCTCTGCATCGAGGTGGCCTGCTTCCTCTTCAAGGATATTACTATGACTTCCGTAAGTGGGTTAACAAAATCCAGTCATGGGCCTATTGTCCAACGGAGTGGTGCGCCTGGGTGGACCGAATAGTCATGCATTGTGAAGAAAAGTTACATGAGCAAGACTTGTTATCATTTGTCTTGCTATCAAAACAAGAGTTCTCCTATGATGGCGCCTTGCTTGCTGCTCTCAGTTCCTTCTGGAATAGGTGTTGGAATTACTTCCATCTCCCATGTGGGCCAATGTCAATAAATCTCCTTAAGATATCAGCAATCACAGGCCTCCCTGTAGATGGTGAATGTGTTTCTTACGCCACTCCCCTTAATGAAGCTGAGGATTCGCTTTATTCTCTTCCTTTTAGCGACAAACTCCACTTCAACAAGTTTATCTCTGAGTATGCAAAACCGACCTATGCTCCCCTCGAGGCTAGAGAGGTCACGGCCTTCATGCTTTGCCTGATCTGCAAGTTTGTTGTTTTGCCCTCCTTCACGTGCCTGTCTCGCTGAGTATCTTCACCTTGCTAAGCTCATGGCCTCAGGGAAGAGACTAGCTCTTGGTCAGTTCGTGCTGGGGAACCTTTATCGTGGCTTGTACAACATCACTCAGAGTGTTGACAAAGGTACTCATGGTCTTTTGTGGATTCTTCAAGTATGGGCTTGGATGTATTTTCCTCAGCTATCACCTACTCGTCATGCAGCTACCCTTATCACTCGATGTTATGGTGATCTATACGGTGGGCTTGTTCATATCAACAACAATGTGAACAATGTCTTCCATTCCTTATGGAATCTGAAAGATCAAGAGTTCTTCTTACATTCTCGGAGGCATTTTGGCCCTTCATGGTTCTAAGAAACGCCTACCAACAAGAGTGCGGATGTTGTGAAACAAGCCTGGAGAAACTTATGCCTGCCTATTGACCTTTGTTTTGGGGGTGACATAGATGGGAGATTCAAACCGGGGTTTGAAACATATTGTCCCCCTCTACTAGGTAGACAGCTTGGGTTCACACAGCAAATCCCTTCACCTCCTCACTTCTTAAGGAACAAGTGTTGTCACATAAGACCTTGGGACCTGTGAGATGTCATGAATATGCTGAAAAACAAAGGCAAGAGGCTGAGTTCATCATCCCTCCTTTTATATCTGACTCCACTCCGAATTTTGTTACTTGGTGGTCAGAGATATGGAGAAAATCGGTAATGAAGATGTTTCTCACATTGCTGCAAGACTTCACTTTCCACCTGGTAATTTCTGTTACTTAAACCTTTTGATTTATAGTTTAAGTTTTTTACTAACTTTCCTTTCTCAGGTGATGCTTTCGCGCCTCCTAAGAGGGATGCCAATAAAATGGCAAAGCAAGTAGTACAGAAACGTGATGCTCCATCTCGTGAGAAGGATCCTTCAGAACCTTCTACTTCAAAGAAGAAGAAAGCTATTCCGAAGTCTGGTGGTTTTACTTCTGGCGACTTGATGGAAGTTTCTCACCCTGAACCCAGTAGTCATAATGCACCTCCCCAGAAGGCCACAAATGAACCACTGGATGAGGTTTCTCCCTCTAACTCCCCAGATGTCTCACTCAGCCATGTCACTTATGTGGATCAAGGAGATATCCCTTCTTCATCAATAGGTTCGGCCTTGGATATGGCCGCATCTTTCCTCCTTGAAGACAATTTTTCTTTGGGTGACATAGACTTCTCAGGGCAAACAAGTGGAAAAGATTTCATGAATGATTTGGAGAACATAGTTTCCAACTCTCATGGAGTATGTTCTGAGGATACCACTGGAACCATTCTTCCAATGCCTATGCCTGTTCTGGTCAGTGAGGCGGAAAATAGGACTACAGAGATCGAAAATTCTCTTCCCATTGCCGCACCTCTTGTTTTGACAACAACTCCATCTTCGATTCTTCCTCCTATCCTGGCTGATGCTCCTCTCCTCCAAAGATGCAAGGTTCTTAAGGAATACACTTCCAAACTTCTGCCAATGGACTATGAAGCTTCCTCTGGAGATGTTACTGAGGTTCCTTCTGATGCACAGTTGAAAGAAGCTTATGATGAACTTTGCAAGTTTACTTTGAAAGCAGATGCCGCATCCTTCCTACCCAGAAGGAAGTCATCTATTCTAATGCTCAGACCTGGTCACGCTCTCTTGAAATCGAGGAAGATGAAGCTCAATTCTGGAAATATTTTCCAAGATTGTTTGATGCTTTCCTCACAAGGTATAATCAAACTCAGAGCTACTTCGATCAATTCAATGAGAAGCAGAAAAGATACAAGGCTCGCCAGAGGACCTTGGATGACAAGGCTACGGCCTTATATCATTCTGTGGCGCCTTCTAAGAGGGAGTTGGCCATTGATGATGAATTCAATGATCACTTAGCGAAGGTGAAAACTCTTTAGCTTGAGAAAGCCAAACTCGCCAAGAAGCGTGAGGTACCTTCCAATCAAAAGTGTGAAGAAATCTATTGCGAGGCCAGCATCCTTCTCAAGGAGAAAGACGATTACCTAGCTGTTGTTGCAGAGAGAGATTTCTTCAGAGCTCTGTTGGATAGCATGGATAGAAAGTTTGAAGTATGGAGATCACTTCTTCCTGAGACCTTTCCCCCTGAGACTGCTGAAGAGGAAAAGAAAGGAGAGTGATTTAGAATTTTGTTTTTATTTTCCACTTTCAAACAAGTTAAATTTTTGTTTTGAATTGGTGGCAATGAATTTTAGCCAACTTTAATTTTAGTGGCCTTTATTTATTTTAGCCATCTAACTTAAACAAAATTCTTTGTGAATTTAATCTTTTGCTCTCATGACTAAAACCATAAAGATCAAATACTTTAGAATTTATTTTGGAGTTAAATTGCCAATAATATACTTAGTAATTTTCGGCAATAAACCCAAAATTTACTTGAGAAAATCGGCCCCCTTGTTTCAACTAAGGCCAAATTTTTGAAAAATTAAATTCCACAACACTTATAAAATTTTAGTGATAGAATTTCTTATTTTTCTTCCAAATTTCGCCACACACATAGTTATTGGCAAAATTTTGAAATTTTTATACTTCATAAGTAATAAAAAAATATTTTGTTTTTATTTTAAAGCCACAAGAACGCAATTGGGGTGGCTAAGTCCACGAAGCGTGTAAGTCTTATACTTCGGTGAAGCATGTGGCTGTGAGTTGAGTCATAGCCACATCATCTAATTCCTCCTCCATGTCAAACTCAGGATTTGGATCAGACTTTGCCTCCCATGCAGTTGGATAGTACTTCTTCAAGTAGCGCCCATTGATGAACTTCCTATGAGAATCACCATCTTCGGTTTCTAACCAGTAGGCACCATTCTTAAGTACTTTCTTGATACAGAATGGTCCTTCCCACTTGGGAGACCACTTTCCATGTTTCTTCGAACCAAGTGGCAAGAAAGCTTTCCACACTAGCTCGCCTTCAATGAAACTTCGTTTGCGAACTTTCTTGTTATAACTTCTTTCTGCCTTCTTTTTCTGTGCTTGCAGGTGATTTAAAGCATCCAGCCTTTCAGAATCAAGGTCTTCAAGCTCAATCATCATGGCATCGTTGTAGTCATACCACTGCAAATTGTTTTGAAATGCAACTCTGGCTGACTTAGCCAAGAGTTCCATAGGAACCATCGCATCATGACCATAGGTGAGGCTAAATGGACTCACACCAGTACTTGAGCGTTGTGACATCCGATATGCCCACAGAGCCTTAGGCAAAACTCTGTCCCATTTACCAGGTTTGTCTTTTATCATTTTCTCTATGATGCCTATCATCACCTTGTTAGAGGCTTCAGCCTGTCCATTAGCCTGTGCATAGTATGGCGTGGACTTAGTGAATTTTAGGCCAAATTTTTCCTCCAAACTCCTTGTGATCTCACCATCAAAGTTAGTACCCTGATCGGTAGTGAGAGTTTCTGGAATCCCAAAGCGGTAGATGATATGTTCCTTGATGAATTTCTTGATGTCATTATGAGCTATGCCATTCAGAGCTTTTGCTTCCACCCACTTGGTGAAATAGTCTATGGCAACTATAATAAAGCAGACACCTCCCTTAGCTGGTGGGTAGATCTTTCCAATAACATCAATCGCCCATCCTCTAAATGGCCAAGGCTTTATTATAGAGTGTAGCTCTTCTGATGGAAGTCTCCATATAGGGCCATACTTCTGACAAGCTTGGGATCCTTTGGCAAATTCCATGCAGTCTTTCATGATAGTTGGCCAATAGAAGCCATGACGGCGTATTAGCCATCTCATCTTTCTACCTGATTGATGTGCACCACATAAGCCATCTCCATATAGGCTTGATGACTTTCTTAGCTTCTTCATGATCTAGACATCTCATCAAAGATCCGTCTAAGTCTTTCCGATATAATTCATCAGCTAAGACAGTGTAGTGCACAGCCAAAGTCCTTATCCTCCTACTAACCCTTATTGATGGATTTTGGAGATAATCAAGGAATGGCTGGCGCCAATCATCAAGCCTGTGTACCATGTTGTACACTTCATTGTCCCTAGTAAATGTTGAAGGCATGCTCCTCCTCTCAACATTCACCACCTTTTTCCAAATATCATCTTGGAATGTAAGGCCAGATGCAAGTTGTGCAGCGACATTTGCAGATTCATTTTTATGTCTGGGGACATGTTCTACTTGTACATCATCAAATTTTTCTAACAATTGCACTACCACTGCATAGTAGGATAACAATGATGGACTTGTGCAATTGAACTCTCTAGTAAGCTGGTTAATTACCAAGAGAGAATCCCCTCTGATGTGTACTGTGGATACTTGCATCTCCCTGAGTAGTTCTAAACAAATTATGAGTGCCTCATACTCAGCTTGATTATTAGTACAATCAAAGTCTAAGTGGAATGATATCATGGTATAATCATCATCATGGGAGGTGATTACAATTCCAGCACCTGCTGAGTTAGCAGTGTTGGAACCATCAAACTCAAGTAACCATGGTATTAAGGATACCTCCATGACAAAGTTTGTGTCTTCAAACTCCTATCCCAAGTCTAAGCATGGGTGGTCGGCTAGGAAGTCAGCAATAGCTTGCCCTTTCACTGCCTTCTGAGGTATATACTTGAAACTGAACTCAGAGAGTGCTAGGCACCACTTGCCTAGTCGGCCTTTAAGGAGAGGCCAAGATAGCATGTATTTTACCAAGTCAGTCTTAGAAATAACACAGACATCAAAGTAGAGAATGTAATTGATCGGTCGTCAGCAATCATAAAAATAATTCCCCACAAAAATCCTAACTATAGTAGATAGGGCAAGTAGGGGTCGATCCCACAGAGAAGGGTGTAGACTTTATCCGAAAATACAATCCTAAAAATCTCTCAAAACAAAACACAGAAAGCAGAGATTGAAAGAAAGCAATTAAACAGAAAACAATTAAACTAGGAAACAAAGCAAAGCAAATTAAATCTAAGACTATAGCAGATAAGAAGGAAAACAATAATTAAAGCATACTTCTTCTCCAATGGTAGAAAACAATCAAATTGAATATGGGTCCTTGATTTAAAAGATGAATTCAATGTTAAATCCTTGATGATAACTGGTCTAGGAAAAACCTAACATGCTATTTAGATAAGATTACCGGTTAAGGCTTAAATTACCCCTATTGTTAACTTAACAAATCAATTACCGGTTAAGGCTTAAAGATTCACCAAGCAACAAAGCATTAAGATCAACTAATTAATTAGTTCTTTCACACATGCTTAACAAGTAAAACCATACAACAATCAGATAAAATCCGATCACTGGCATGCAAACCCAATTGAGCGTCTATTAAACGTCATCAACTTGCTACCAAACAATCAGACTCGAGGGTTAATTGTTCCGCCTGACTTAGCAATAGATCTCTCAAATTATCAATTTATCGGCCGCATAAACCAATAAAAATCAAGGTCATGGAATAAAACAGAGTTTAACATGCTATCTATCAAAAATAAAATACCAAATTATAAGAACAGAAATCTCACCATATCAATTGATTGAATTCACCAAAGGATTAGAAGTATAAGAATTTAGCTAGAAAATCCATGAGCGGCATAAGGGTACTTACAGAACTAGAAGGGGCGAAAATCTCCTTTCTAAAAACCTTGGTATGTCGCACCTCTCTATGGTTATAGGGGGTGGCGGCACCCTTGCCTAAACCTAGAAGAAAAACTAGAAGAAAAGAAATTATCTAAGTGAAAATATTTTGGTGTGTGATTTGTGTTACAGGAGGTGGCTATTTATAGTGGAAATAACCCTAGGAATTCCAATCCTAACTTGGAAAGAGGTCTAAGTCGGTTTTGGGGTCTAACTTAGACTCCAAGTTAGATAAAAAGTCATCCTAGAGTAGAATCCAAGTTAAAATAGGATCCTGAAAAAATCCTGATTTCGTGCAGGGACTTCGACGACATTTTTGGGCTTAAAAACGGCAGAACTGGGTCTTGGATTTCAAAGGAAAGTTGTAGCTCTCGGAGTTAGCTTTCCAATGAGTACTCATGGGCTTCAAACGGAGGTCTGAGCAGAAAGTTATGATATTTCTACCAAAACTGCGCCTGAATCCTAATCCTGTTAGGACTAGAATCGGGAATCTACGAGATTTGGATATTTCCTTGGATATAGGAGTTATTAATTGGGATTTTAATTTCAATTAATGATTTATATGGGCTGAGTATCTTCCCATATAAAATATCCAAAAATACCAAAGCTTGAAGACTTACCCATGGCTTGTCTTCAATTAAGGCTCCAATCTTCAATTCTTGCTCTTAAAATAATTCTTCAATGGTCTTCAAGTCTCCAAATAGTCTTCAATTGGTCTTCAAACACGAACTTCGAATCTCCAAATCTATGCTCAAAATTGCTTTGCTCAAATATGTGTAAAAAGTCATCAAAATAGCTCCAAAAATAGTGAAAAATAACAAATTCTCAATTTCACATCACTTAAAGACTAAAAACACAAATATTAATAAAATAGCATATAATTAAACATAAATGGGTCTAAAAACATAGTAAAATAGCCATAAAAATAGGGTCTTTTTTGGCTCAATCATATTCCCCCACACTAAATCTTTGCTAGTCCCTAGCAAACTAGTGTAGAAAACTATGAAAATCACTAAACTTGATCACTAAAAAGACTCTATAATCCTAAACTAATGCAAATCAAAATTCTATCTTAATTTAAACTTTTCAAAAACTTTAAATGCATACACATATTAAGGATCAACATAATTATGAAATCAAAATAACAAAGAATCATAAGAGCACTCAATTCAAAAGATCAATAAATAGCAAGCATCTTTATTCTTAAGTAACCATAATTAAAGTAGTTCTAATCACTTACCATTCATTACATCCTATAACTACTTCTTTCCATAAGCTTATGTCTTCACCTTTATCTCCATTACTCAAAGGAATGCATATCATGGATACAAATCAAGGGTTTTCGTGTGGGTTATAATAGTTTTCAAAGGGTAATTGATTTTTAGAAAATTGAGGTTACTAACCTCGAAGTGTTCATGATTTGGGGTTACTAACTCCCATTTTTTAGGCTACTAGCACTCTAGAAGGACTCCTTCTTTTTATTTTTTTTTTTCAGAGGGACAATATTTCTGCAATTCCATGCCTCTTATCCTCTTTCCAAGGGTTACTAACTTCTTTTGTTAAAGAAAAGAGTGACAACAATGGATTGAAAATTTTTTATAAAGTATGCAGAAATACCTCTTCTCCTCTTTCATGAAAGCACTTCTTTTTAAAACAATTTTTAACTACCCTTTTATATAAGTAGTCCCCCACACTTGTTCTTGACATATCCATAACATCCTATCAAAATTGTAATTTCAATAAAAATTAAACATAAGTTCTAGAGATAGGTACTCATAGAAGAAATAAACAATAAGATCATATCACAAAACTTCAATTATACCTAATTCTAAGAAATCATATATCATGCTATCAATCAATCAATCAAAATAAAATATTCTTAACAATTCTAAGCATTAATCAATCATAATCAAATCAATCAATCAATATATGCATGAAATTTCAAAATTTTCGGAAAAATTATGGCATGTTAAGATTTTGATGCATGCAGACTCTCTCCCCCACACTGAAAAGACACATTGTCCTCAATGTGGAAACACATAAGAAATTGACACAAACAATTGATATAATGCATGCTCATGTGATTTATTTAAATGCATGAAATAAAAACTAAACTAACAATTAGTTCACATCAAAGAACAGGCAATCAATCAAGAAAAAATAATGTAAGGAAAATTAAAAAGATAGGGTTAAAGAAAGCTTCTCTGTTTGTAGGCATAAGCTCCATCATTGCTTCTGAAACTGGACTCCTTTCGAATTCATCTTGCAATCGTCCAAATTAAGCTCCATTTGCTCTCCTTCGGTTCTTCATGTAAAATCATTGGGTTGCCTCCCAATAAGCGCCTTTCTTTAAGGTCTTTGGCTAGACTGCCTTAAAGAAATTATTCTTCAAGGGTGAAGGAATTATGGGTATATTCCTTCAACAATTCCACAATGATTTTGAGAGTATCATTGATGGCTTTGAGAACTTCAAGTTGAATTTTATCAAGACTTGAAATCATCAACGGTGATGGCACGGGCATAACTGGTGGTGGCATGGTGAATGGCCGGTTGTGGCTTGGTAGTGGCGCGGCAATGGCCGGATATGGCCTGGTAGAAACATAAGACGGCGCGACAATGGCCGGTCCTAACCAGGTGGGGCGCGCGGAGGATGCAGCGCTGGCCGGGCATGGCCGGGCACTTAGCTCGGTTGTGGCCGGTCCTAGCCGGGCATGAGATGCGGCTGGGGCTTGTGGTGCCGGGCATGAGGCGCGGAGGAAGGCACGGATAACCGGGCAGGCGGCGCGGATGGCCGGTTGTGCGCGGATGGCCGGGTAGGTGGCTCGGGTGGCCGGGCTGGTGTCTCGGCGCGGCTCGGGTATGGCCGGTCCTATCCTGGCCAAGTGCGATGATGGTCGGGCCATAGCTAGGCAATGGCCGGCTGAGTTGGCTCGATCATGGCCTTGAGCTTCTTCCTTTGGTTCCTTGGCTTCCATCTTCTGCTTCTCTCCTTGTGGTTGAACTCCTTGCTTGTTGGCTTCTTGCTCTTCCTTTGAGGTTGAAAATTCTGTCCTTCAGGATAATTCTTCAAACGCATAATATGCATTCTCCGGGGTTCTCTTCAACATTGGAGTGCAACTAAAGGAATCAACAAGAACTCGATCTTTGAGTCCTAATCCTCCATAGAAGATTTGGATTAGAATTCTTTTACTGAATCCATGTTGAGGGCAATCGATACACAACTTCTTAAATCTCCCCCAAAATTGGTGGAAATTCTCGTTGTAGCGTTGTTGAATGTCTTTTATCCTTTGTCTTCCTCTGGAAATCTGATCAGGCTTCGTCATCGATTCTTTACTGGCTTTCTTCTTAACACTTTTAACACTCACAACACAAACAAACTTGTTAGAGTTCAATGGCGATTGAGATGAAATTCTAGGGTGGATTATATCACCATCGAATTCCATGGTCAATGAACCATCGAATACATCAATCTTTGTATGGGAAGTTCTTAAGAAAGGCCTTCCTAATAAAAGAGGACATTGATCTTTCGAATGTTCCATCTCCATAACGAAGATGTCAATAGGAAAAATCAAGTGTTCAATTTTAATTAAGACATTCTGTAGAACACTTTTGGGATGAACCAAAGATCCATCAGCTAACTGCATAATCACATCAGTATTTTTCAAAGGACCAAGATTTAAAGATTGATAAAGAGAATAAGGCATAACGCTTAAAGATGCACCTAAATCTAGCATAGCATTCTCTATAACACTTCTTCCAATAGAACAAGTAATAGAAAACGTACCTGGATCCATGCACTTAGGAGGTAAACTCTTTTGAAGCACAGTAGAGATATTAACTCCAGCACTTACCTTACCTTGCAACCTTTTCTTGTTGGTACAAAGTTGCTTAAGTAACTTTGCATAGTTTGGAATTTGTTGAATAGCATCAAGAAGTGGGATGTTGACCTCAACTTTTCGAAGTATCTCCAAAATATCTCGATCGTCATCTTCTTTCTTTGACTTCTTCAATCTTGATGGAAAAGGTGGGGCGGCATCAACGGCAATCTTCTTGTCAGCGGCGGTTTCCTTGGCTTTTTCCATGGTGGTTGCACCGTCTTTTCTGGGTTCAGCTTCAATTTTGATTTCTTTGTCAGGCAATTGCAATTCTTCTTTGGTGTAGCTCGGCTCTCCTTCATCTTGTGCGGCATGGGTAGGATAGGGGTTTTCCAACTCTTTTCCACTCCTTAAGGTGATTGCACTTACATTCTCCTTAGGAGGTACCTTTGGTTGCAATGGGATCCTTTGTTGACCTTGTGTCTTGAGTTCACTCATGTCACTAGCCAAATGACTGATTTGTTTTCTCATCATCTCCATAGCTTCTCTCAATTGTTGCATCTCGACAGCTTGTGAAGATTGTTTAAAATTAGGCCTTTGATAATTCATTGGCCTTCCTTGATAATTACCTTGGTTCCCATATTGTTGACTTGGTTGCTCGGCTCTCCAATAAGGTTCAGGCTTCCTTTGATATGCTCCTTGCATTCCAACAGCATTGACTTCTTGCACGGTATGTTCCAAAGAAGGGCACTTATCAGTGTAGTGTCCTTGTTTACAAATTCCACAAATCTTAGGCACACTTGAAAAATTCGCATTGAATAAATCAGTGAGCGCTGGACTTGTTGATTTGTCTCTTGAAGTTGTTGCTCCAGTGAGGTGGAATGGGTAGAGACTTCATTGATTCTTCTTGTATTGCCTTCTCTTGAATAGTCTTCTCGAGATCCGAATTGTTGAGTGTTGGCAGCCATGTTCTCCACTAAAGTCCAAGCATCGGTAGGAGTTTTGTCTATGAATTTTCCTCCACTTGCAGAATCTATGGAAGATCTGTCAAACGATAGTAGTCCTTCGTAAAAGTATTGGATCAGCAACTGTTCAATGATTTGGTGATTGGGGCAGCTCGCACATAATGTCTTGAAACGTTCCCAATATTCATGCATTGTTTCTCCATGGCGTTGCTTAATTCCGCAAATCTCCTTCCTTATACTTGATACTTTATGAGCAGGAAAGTACTTTTCCAAGAACAACTTCTTAAGGCTCATCCAAGATGTGATTGAACCAGTTGGTAAGAGGTACAACCAATCTTTTGCACGATCCACAAGAGTGAACGGAAAAGTTCTTAGCTTGAATTGATCTTCAGTAATACCTTGAATATTTGTTGATGTGCAGGCAATCTGGAAATCGGTTAGATGTCGGTGAGGATCTTCTCCAGACAGACCGTGAAATTTGGGTAAAATATGAATAAATCCAGATTTTATCTCAAAGTTTGCAGTCGTATCTGGGTATCGAATTGCTAAGCGTTGGGCATTGACGTTTGGTGCAGAAAGCTCTCTCAGGGTCTTAGGTTCTTCGTTTGTCATGTCTTCTGACGATGTTGAAGCAGCAGATTTAGGAGAACTTGATTGAGAACTCGAATTGGATGGCTCCTCTTCTTGTTGTCGATTTGATTTCTCCTTCCTTAGCGAAAATAGTGTTCTTTCTGGCTCCGGATCAAATTCTAAGTCTTCTATACCACTACTTCTTGTGTTTGGCATGCAGCTTCCTAGAAAAACTCAAAAAACTCAAAAGAAAATATTAGTAGTAAAAGTTCTTAAAAATTAAAATTAAAGAAAGGAAAAAAATTTTTTTTTTTGAAAACGCAAGAAACAATTATTTTTTTTAGAAAAACGCAAGAACTCTTTTTTTTCAAAAAAAATGCAAAACACAAAGATTAAAAACGCAAAATCAAAAAAAAATTTTTAAGAGAAAACGCAGAAAATATTTTTTTCATTAGATCAGAAACGCATAGACTAAGAGAAAATTTCCAGGATTCTTCTCCAGATGAGTCTATTCCTTACTTGCCTGGAAAAAACCAAGAGAAAGTTTTCCTTCCCCGGCAACGGCGCCAAAATTTATGATCGGTCGTCAGCAATCATAAAAATAATCCCCACAAAATCCTAACTAAGTAGATAGGGTAAGTAGGGGTCGATCCCACAGAGAAGGTCGATAGACTTTATCCGAAGATACAATCCTTAAAAATCTCTCAAAAACAATATATAAAAGCAAATATTTAAAAATAACAATTAAAAGGAAAGCAACTAAACTAGAAAACAAAGCAAAGTAAATTAAATCTAAATCTATGGCAATTCAGAAAGAAAACAATAATTAAAAGCATACTTCTTCTCCAATGGTAGAAAACAATCAAATTGATAATGGGTCCTTGATTTAAAAGATGAATTCAATATTAAATCCTTGATGATAACTGGTCTAGGAAAATCCTAACATGCTATTTAGATAAGATTACCCGATGAAGGCTTAAATTACCCCTTTCATTAACTTAACAAATCAATTACCCGATTAAGGCTTAAAGATTCACCAAGCAACAAAGCATTAAGATCAACTATTTAATTAGTTTTTTCACACATGCTTAACAAGTAAAGCCATACAACAATCAGATAAATCTGATCACTGGCATGCAAAACCCATTGAGCGACTACTAATCGTCATCAATTCGCTACCAAACAATCAGACTCGTGCGACTAACAATTTCGCCTGACTTAGCAATAGATCTCTCAAATTATCTCTTTATCGGCCGCATAAATCAATAAAAATCAAGATCATGAAATAAAACAGGGTTTAAAACAGAGTTTAACATGCTATCTATAAAAAATAAAATATTAAATTATAAGCACAAAAATCTCACCATATCAATTGATCGAATTCACCAAAGGATTAGAAGTATTAAGAATTTAGCTACTCATGGATTTAGGAAAATCCATGAGAGGCATAAGAAAACTTATAAGACTATGCAGGGGCGGAATCTCCTTGCAAAATACCTAGGTATGCCGTACCTCCCTATGGCTAGAGAGGGTGGCGGCACCCTTGCCTAAAAACTAGAACTAGAAAAATAAATCTAAAACTATGAAAAGTATATAGGTGTGTGATTTGTGTTATAGGAGGTGGCTATTTATAGTGGAAATAACCCTAGGAATTCCAATTCTAAGTAGGAAAGAGGTCTAGGACGATTTAGAGGCTGACTTAGACTCCGCGTTAGCTTAAAAGTCTTCCTAGAACCAAAATCCTAGTCAAAATAGGATCCTGAAAAATTCCGGATTCATGCAGGGAATTCGACGGCATTTCTGGGCTTGAAAACGGCAGAAATGGGTCTTGGACTTCAAAGGAAAGTTGTAGATCTCGGAGTTAGCTTTCCAACGAGTACTCATAGGCCTAAAACGAAGGTCTGAGTAGAAAGTTATGATTTTTCTACCAAACCTGCGCTGAATCCTAATCCTGTTAGGACTAGAAGCGGGAATAAGCGGGAATTGGATATCTCCTTGGATATAGGCGGCATTAATTGGGATTTTAACTCCAATTATGAGCTTATATGGGTTGAGTATTATCTCATATAAAATATCCAAAATTCTTTAGCTTAAAGGCTTATCCATGGCTTGTCTTCAATCCTTCGCAATTTAAGCTCCAATCTTCAATTCTTGCTCTTGAAATAATTCTTCAGTAGTCTTCAAGTCTTCAAATTATCTTCAATAAGTCTTCAAACACGAACTTCGAATCTCCAAATCCTTACTCAAAATTGCTTCTTCCATATTTGAGTAAAAAGTCATCAAAATAGCTTCAAAAAGAGTGAAAAACAATAAGTTTCCACTTTTCTTGTCTTCAAGACCTAAAAACACAAATACTTATAAAATAGGGTTAAAATACACATATAAACACCAAAAATCATAAAAAAAATGACCATAAAAATAGGGTTAATTTTAACTCGATCAATAGCCTCAAAAGCTTTTTGATGTTTGTCGTTCCATTGAAATTCTTCCTTATCTTTCAACTTCAACAGTGGTGAAACGCCTTGGCTTACCAGCAGTGTTGGAGATGAATCTTCTCAAGAAATTGACTTGTCCTAGGAAGCGTTGGAGTTCCTTCTTAGAGGTGGGCGATTTTGCCTGTATGATGGCTCTTGCCTTGTTTTGGTCTATCTCGATGCCTCGTTAATGAACCAAAAATCCAAGGAAGTTACCTGCACCAACACCGAAAGCACATTTCAATGGATTCATTTTCAAACCATATTGTCTCATTCTTTCAAATGAGCGCCTTAGATGATCAATGTGGTCAAGGTGGTTGTTTGACTTAAACCACAACATCATCTATGTATACCTCCATGAATTTTCCAATCATGTCATGGAAGATGGCGTTCATGGCTCTTTGGTAGGTTGCACCGGCATTTTTGAGTCCAAAGGGCATGACTACCCATTCGAAAGTACCGATTGCACCTGGACAGCGAAAAGCTGTCTTTGGAACATCCTCCTCTGCTATGTAGATCTGGTTGTAGCCACTGTGTCCATCCATGAAGGACAACACCTGATGTTGGGCGGCTCCATCTACCAGTAAGTCTGCAACAGGCATAGGATATTCATCTTTAGGGGTGGCTGAATTCAAGTTACGAAAATCAACACACACCCTGATTTTACCGTTCTTTTTACTACATGAACTATGTTTGAAATCCATTCTACATACCTTGTGGTACGGATGAATCCTGCTTTAAGGAACCTTTCAACTTCCTCTTTAACTTTAAGGATGACATCATTTGCCATCCTTCTAGGAGGTTGTTGATAGGGACGGTATCCTTCCATGATTGGTAGGCGATGCTCCACCAAGTCACGACTTAAGCCAGGCATTTCGTCATAGTCCCATGCGAAACAATCTTTGTACTCCTTTAACAAGGCTACAAAGCGTGGCTTGTCTTCTTCGGCCAACAATTGACTTATATAAGTCGGCCTAGGCTCTTCCTCAGTACCAAGATTTACTTCAAGTAAAGGATCTTGTACCTCAGCCTTGAGATCATCTAACTTCATGGGAGCAAGGTCAAGTTCTTCCATGGTGATCTCATCTTGTGTGTCTTCTACACTTTGATAAGCCGCATCAGCTGATGGGGCGGTTGAGTCCTCTAAGCTTTGGAGCTTTATCTCTAAGGCCAATGTCGACAACTTTTTCAAGGTGTCGGTGGCCAACACAAACTCTCTAGGTTGTGTACTCATGGTATCTCCTCTATGATAGGAGCACATGGAAGCGGCTTGAAGGGGATCAAAGCATCAGGCCGCACAAAAGATTTTCCATAACCTTTTTCAAGGTTTTTTGTCTAACTTCTCCTGTGGAGATGAATGGGTATGGACGGCCATACTTGTCCTGGCCCATGAACCTGATAGGTCCAGTGGTTCCATCATAGAACCTCACATCTACTGCGTTGGATTCAACTTTGAATGGTTGTTGTCTACCTTGACCACTTCAACTTCAGTACCATTCCAAAACATCAGCAATTGGTGTAAAGATGATGGGACACACCAATTGGAGTGAACCCAATCTCTACCAAGTAGCATGTTGTAGGTTGATGAGGAATCAACTACAAAGAAGGCAGAGAAGGACGTTTTTGACCCAATGGTCAGCTGGGCAGGCAGTATGCCTCTTGTCTTCTTGACGTTGCCAGAGAAATCACTCACAATGACTTCTTACTTGATCAAGTCATCAGTGCACTTGCCAAGCTTCTTTAATGATGAGTAGGGAATAAGATTCACCGTTGCACCATTATCAACAAGTACCCTGTTGATTGGGATGCCATCAACATGAGCTTTGATATACAAAGGCTTGATGTCCAAGTATTTGTTTCATCAGGTTTGGTGAAGATCATTGCTTTGGCATCATCTGAGTTGTTGCCCCCCGAGTCTTCATCATTCCCTGAGGAGATCTCAATGACATCTTCACTCTCCTAGGGAGAGGGTGGTTCAAATGATTCCACTCGCTCTTTCAGCTTAGCAGCAAATGTGCATGGTAGAGTGATGGTAGTATGGTTAAGATTAACCATGAACTGTCCAAAGGCCATTGAATCAACAGATTTGTTGTCAAAGTCCTCAGCAGCTAATGTTTCCTCTTCACTCATGGCAATAGGCTTTTCTCCCAAACTCTCATCACACAGTTTTGATTAGATGGAGTTGGTGAAAACTCCAACTTTCTTTGAACCTTCTTCCTAGAAGAGGTATCAAGATTCTCCACA
Organism: Corchorus olitorius; assembly: GCA_001974825.2. Classification (NCBI taxonomy): domain Eukaryota; kingdom Viridiplantae; phylum Streptophyta; class Magnoliopsida; order Malvales; family Malvaceae; genus Corchorus; species Corchorus olitorius. The sequence goes on from AWUE01016841.1 coordinate 22,392, forward strand.
GGTTCTTCCTCATCCTTAAATGAGAAAAGTTCCAGCTTCCTCCTTGGTGCTTTAAGTCTGTCAACGGCCGTGTTTGGATTCCAAGGCCGATATGAATGAACACCCAGAGTTTTAGACTTAGCTTTATCAACCAACTTCTTAGCTTTAGCAGAGTGGTGATAAAACTTACCTTCATGTTGAGGGTTGGCTACCAAGGAGGTACTTGGAGCCAAATTCGCCCTCTTGGGAGTTGTTGCTCCCTTTTCCTTCTCCTTACTAGCCAGCTGTCCATCCTTTAGGAGGTTGAATGTGACCATGTGTATAGGAGCTGGGAAATGATTTTTATCAACTCCCATGTCCTTCTTAGGCGCCTCAGGGAACTTCAGGATCTCTTTTTCTATCTTTTCTTGTACTATATTCTTAAGCACAGTACAATTGTTGGTTGGATGCCTCCAAGAGTCATGGTACTTGCGGTATTCTCTCCCTTTAATGTCCTCAGGTGAAGGAAGGACATGTCCAGGTGGTAACTTGATCATACCAGACTTATGTAGGAAATCAAAGACTTCATTTGTTTTTGATGTGTCAAATGAATAGGTCTTGATTCCATCATAAGGTTTCTTCTCTGCTTGTCTCTGGTACATAGCAGCAAACTTCTCATGGGCCTGAGGGTGTCTCACTCCTGCCTTCACAAGACATGATAACTCAATAGGCCGATCTCCCTTGACCTCAGCTATTCCAAGTTCAAAATTTGGCTCTTGATAGTAAGTGCAATAAGATGAACTTCTCATTTCATTTTCTTCACTTAGGAAAGTCTCATACCTTGTCACCTTGGTTGACATCTCGAAGAAGTCTCTGAAGTCAACTCCTTCGAACATCTTTCGAAGTTCTATGTCAAGTCCATTCTGAGCTAGGCGCATAAACTCTATCTCATGGAGAGGTGTGCGACACCTATTCCTTAGCTTCTTGAAACGAGCTAAGTACTCCTCAGCTGATTCCCCTTTCTTCTAGTAGAGGCGTGACAAGTCAGCCATGGAGACCTCAGGTTCAGTTCTATAGAACTGCGTGTGAAACAACCTTTCCATCTCCTCCCAAGTTCTCACTGAGTTGGGTGGTAGGTTAATGTACCAAATAAAAGCTGCTCCTGTGACAGAGTTATGAAACAGGCGAAGCTTGTGGTAGCCAGAGTTAGCTTCTCCACACTGTACAGTGAAGCGAGCAATGTGTTCCAGAGTTTTCTGCTCACTAGAAGTACCAAAGAAGCTTGTGAAGTCAGGAACCTTGTATCCACGAGGTAAAGGATAGATCCTATCATACTCCTCAGGGTAGGGCTTCTGGAAAGATGGCCTACCTACCCTCCTGTAGGTTGGGCCAAATATATCTTCAATCATCTCCCTGATGTGGTTTTGATTGACTGGGCCTTGTACATCAGCACCTTGAGGTGGATGGCGTGGAGCAGGATGGCGTTAATGACCATTCCTTGCGTCATTGCCATTACCATTCCTCACATGTGGAGGCACATAGGCTACAACTCGAGGACCAACTGGGTTGACTTCCTCTTCCACATTGTCAGGGGCGTGATCTGCAGCCTCCTGATGTCCAGGGATGAGATCAGCTTCATTCTCACCCCTTGTTGTTCCCTCCCTAGGAGGTGGTAAGTTGTTATTACCAACTAACTCCACTTGAGGTGGAACTTTCACCTGGTTGGCACCATTATTAGCATGTGGCGCCACAGGTGGAGGGAGAAGTGCAGGCAGGTTGACTTGTCTCAGATCTTGGGCTACTTGTTGGATCTGCCCCCCGAGTTTATCTTCTACTTAACCAATCTGAGTCAGGATGTTCTCACGGTCTTGAATCATCTGCTCCTTAAATGAGTCATTAGCCTCCTTAAGTTGGTCATGAGATCTGTTCATCTGATCCATAGATCTCATAAGCTGTTGCATCCTCTGCTCATGTGCCAAAGAAATTTCATTCATGGCTTCAGTGAGATATTGCAACAATATCTTTGAATCAGACTCCAAAGGTAATTGTGAAGGATCAGCCACGTTTTTGCTTCTAGTTTGTATACCATGGCTAGATCTACCTTCATCAACCTTAGGTAGCATGTTTGCCACTTGGTGGGACTTAGAAAGAAGAGAGGAGAAGAGAAAAAGTAAAGAAAATATACCCTGAGGCGTTGGAGGAGGAGAGATCTGTTGTCTTGTCCTGCTTCAAGCGTCAAGGGAAGTGAGATGGTGTGGACCTTTGAGTGAGGTGGACACCTTGCTGAGAGACTAGGAGAAGTGGAGCCAGGGATCACCGACTAGGTAGAAAGACAGAGAGAGAGAGAGAGCGATGCCAGAGAGGGAGAGTGAATGTACTTGTCCCACCAGGCATGCCAAAAAGAAATGTTGCGCCAAAAATCTCTTGCTAGAGTTTTCGCGGAGAATTCTTTATGACAGCATAGTGGCGTGTCAGTCAATTTGCTGAAAATGACAAAGAGGTTGTAAAAACTAGATCTGGTGTGCGGAGCAGTAGATTAAAAGATCAGAGCGATTGTGGGGACTGGATCAAAGTCACACCGGAGCATTTAAATCATTGGATCCGTACAAACTACTTTCCATCAATGGGAGCATTTAAATCATTGGATCTGTACAAACTAGAATATCCTTAATTGAAAACTGGGCATAAGTTTTTACTCCGATGTCAGAATGAGGTGAAATTTTACCAAGATGATCTACATAACTCAAGGATCATCATGGTATGCTCCTTGGTAGAAATCGCAGCCTCTAGCCTTCTCAATTGGCTAATTTTACCATTTTGTCCTTAATTGAACAAAATGCAAAGTTGTAATTTTGCCTCTTGGGGAGGGAACAAAGGCTAGGCGATTTCTCCACTATAGTAAGTCGACTATATTGAGGAGGTGTGAGGTTGAAAATCTCATGCCTCTCTCACGTACGTAGATGTTTCTTTTGCTGACAAACTTTAGCTCTCTGCCTCCTTCCTGCAGAAAGAGAAAAATACTCATCAAGGAGGAGGGCGGCCTCTCCTCTACATGGGAGACGACTTTGGGCCTTCTCATCAAGTCCATGAGGTATTTTTCATCTCATGGGTAGATGATTAGCAACTTTCCTTTTTTACTGTTTGCCTCCTTAGTAGACAGCAATATTTAAGGAAACTGCTTCTGTTTGATTTTCTTTGCCACTCTCCTAGGTAGGGGCGGCATAGATGATAATTTTAATAATAATTATTCAGAAAAATAATTATTATTTATTTAGTAATTAATGAATTTCATCCCTTGCAATTAATTATAAGACAAGCAGGGTGGCCTGCGCTTGCGCTGCAGTCATCTTCTTATTAGACCTATATTTTTTCTAGTTGTTTAAGTCGGTTAGTAAGAAGGTATGCATTGGCTGTAAGTTAATCAGTTAGGAGAAACTCATACATCGAAACAAATAATTCGCATATATAAAGCAAAACACATGACCTCTTTTTCATTCTAAAAGTACATTACCTAAATTCTACTTCATCTCTAGGTAATTCATCAAAATAAAGTTAATATTCTCAAAATAAAGCTAACATTAATTGTTCCTTGAAATATATGTTGATTATCAAAAAAAAAATAGTACGCTGCAGTCATTTTTTAATTTTGATTGCAATTGTTAAATTAATGAACTCGGGTAGGTGGAAGAATTTGGCTTCTGCATAAGGAAGGCCTAATTTTTTGTAGTCAAGGAGCATGTAGTCGAATGATAAATAAAAAAATTGTAAAATAAAATAGGAATAAGGAAATGTTAAATTTAAGTATCAAATAATATAATCAACAAATAAATCCAGATTTACCTCAAAATGTTGCGGAGAGAAGTGAAAGCTCCCCACTTTAGGTTATGCCATCTTAAGGCACTGCTAAATTAAATGAAAGAATCTTATCAACGTCCACCTGGAAATTTTAGGAAACAGAACGGAGTCCATGTGAAACCAATTCAGAAAAATGTTAAGGAAGAAGAAACCTACCCAAATAGAAATGAAGACGAAAGGAAAACAGAATTGGAATGTCAATAGATTACCCATGAATCAACCATTATTGCAGATACATTTATAGCACCAATCCTTTGGAATTCCGGCAGAGGAGTTGAACCGGTAAATCCTAATATCCACACACAATTAATATGTAATTAAAACACACTTAATCATAAATATAAAAATAATAAATTACAAAAAAATGACAGTAGGAAAAGTAAGGGAGGAAATTCATCGAGGGCTTTTTTAGTCACCCGAAAAGTGAGAAAAGACCAAAAATAGCCAAAAGGAGGCACCACATTAATCCTCAATTTGGCCTTTAAGTAATTTCCATAGTCACTAAAAATAACTAGTCCTCACTTTCACGTGCGTTGCACGTGACCCAATCTGTTTTAAAGAAGTGTATTATTAGAGCTGACAAAATTTCACCAGAGTGTGGGTACTCGACTTGATCACATGAAACCAAACCTTATCCAACCCGATTCAACCAAAAAATCCACTCAATCCGAAACCGAAATGACTTGACCCAAATCCTTAAAAAATCGAAGGCTCAAACCCGAAATTATCGGAACCATATGACCCAAAACTGAAAAAAGACCTGAACCAAAATTGACCAAAACCCAAATGACCTGACATTTGAGCGATCTGAACCCAACCCGACCTGAAACTGAAAATTAACCGAATTCTTATAACCCAAAATTTCCTTAACCCGAAACTGACCTAAAACAAATCCAACCCGACCAGCCCATTTGTATATACATTGGGTTTTACTATCAAAGTAACATAAGAAATTATCCCACGCAAAGAAAAATATTAACAAAGTAAAACATCAAATTTAAACCCCAGCAAAAGTTACATTTATCAAGCAAAAAATTAATTATAAGTCAAATAAAATAATTACACGTTAGAGAATAATAAATTTTAATCATAATACATTATTATAAACTATCAAATAGTAAGATGTCAATCATAATAACTTTTTAAATTAAAATAGTAAAAATAAAATAATTATAAAATATTGAATTTAATTAAATGAAAATAGAGTTTTTAGTAGAATAAAACTGTATATTAAAAGAATTTAATATATCCAAGTTTTTATTGAAAAATAGTAAAATGGTAAAAATAAAGTAATGATAAAGATATTAGATTTAATTGAATAAAAATAGAGTTTTTAGTAGAATAAAGCTATAATAATTAAGCAATGCCATTTAAGAAATATATTTGACAAATAAGGGTATAATAGGCGATTCAAAAGTTTTACAGGTGAACGTACTTTTATAGATAACTAGTTTTCACTTCCACGTGCGGTGCACGTGACCAATCGTGTTTAAATTAAAAGAAAATTAAAATAATAATTGAAATTAATTATCAGTAAAACTGTTAAAATCTGATCCAACCACGATAACCCATCCCAATCCGACCGAATCCGATTTGACCAGAGAAATTATACAACCCGAACCTGTCCTATCCAGACCCGACAAACTCGTAATCCGAATAACTCGAGAAAATAACCCGATGACCCAAGAATATTATAAACTAAAATTATGTTTTATTCAATAAAATACACATTGTTATAATTTTAACCATTTTAAATAAATTTAAGAATTAAACATTTAAAAATTTAAAGGTTGACCCAATTGATCCGAGTCCTAAACCTGAAAAATCCAAAACCGGAATGACTTAGAACCCGAGTAACCTAACATGAACTTGCATGACCCTAAATCCAGCAGACCCGAGACCAGAATGACCTGAATACAGATAAGCCGAAACCCGAATGATCTGAGAAAATTACCTCACTCATATGACATGGATCCAGATGAGTATGACCCGAAACCCGTCCAACCCGCCCAATTGACTCCTCTAACTTTTTTTTTGTGTGTCAACTCCTCTAACTTTAT
>AWUE01016842.1:0-84949 GCA_001974825.2 Corchorus olitorius
CCGCGCTTCGCTGCGGGTAGGGGATTTACAAACATGTTCATCATGAAGAAATGTACGTTCTTTGCAATAATGTTCATGTGGGAGTCAATAAATAACATTATTTATTTTAACTTAAAATTGGCCCCAACAAATCTTTAATAAGGATGGTTGAATTAGGCAGTAGTCATGAGAACAAAAGATCCATAGTAACCAGAAGAGTTACTAAATTCATTATAGAACCAAGTGTTACATTAGGATGGAGAAAAAAAAAGATAAATAAGTAGCTAGTGAAGTGGTTCCAGCACAATGCATAAATATTAGGAGGGATACATAAATTAGGACTTGCAGATTAATGATGCCAGTGTCATTATGTCTTCATTTCCACATACGCTGCACGTGACCTTTCGTGTTTAAATTAAAAGAAATTTTAAATAATAATTGAAATTAATTATAAGTAAAGCTATCAAAACTTGATCCAAACTCGATAATCCTCCCAACTCGGTCAAACCCAATTTGACCAGAATATTATAAACTAAAATTATATTTTATTCAGTAAAATCCACATTGTTATAATTTTAACCATCCTAAATTATCATTTATTCAATAAAATTTATATTATTATTATAATTTTACCTATTATGATTAAATTTGCTAAACTTCATTATATGAACAATAATTATATGAATAAATAGTAAATCGGTTATATGAATAATTTATGATAAATTTATAACTAGTAATTTATTTTTTTTTTGACATAATGAATAATTAATAATAATTATTTAGTAATTTCTTGACAATTTTTCATGTTAGGTTTTACTACCATACTAATAATCTCACTGATAAGGGTTGTAATTCTATTCTCAGTTTTATGGATACTTATATTATTGATTATAATTTTAATTGATGTAATGAAAGAACATAAATTTAAACATTAAAGAAATACTAATCACGTCAATGTTGAAGATGTTTCTACAAAAAATGTTGAAGAGGTTGGTTGAAATTAAAATTGGTTAAGAGTTTGTCTTGAATAAAATATTATATAATATATCAATTAATGAATATTATAAAAGACTTAAAATGTTAATTGTACAATGTCATTTTAGAAATACTAGTCTTCACTTTCACGTGCGTTGCACGTGACCCAATCTATTTTAAAAAGTCTATTATTAGAGCTGATAAAATTTCACCAGAGTGCGGGTACTCAACTCGATCACATGAAACAAAACCTTATCCAACCGGATTCGACCAAAAAATCCACTCAATCCGAAACCGAAATGACCTGACCCAAATCCTTAAAAAATCGAAGGCTCAAATCCGAAATTATCGGAACCATATGACCCAAAACTGAAAAAAGACCTGAACCAAAATTGACCAAAACCCAAATGACCCGAAATTTGAGCGATCCGAACCCAACCCAACTTGAAATTGAAAATTAAACGTACTCTTATAACCCAAAATCTCCTTAACCCGAAACTGACCTAAACCAAATCCAACCCGACCAGCCCATTTGTATATACATTGGGTTTTACTATCAAAGTAACATAATAAATTATCCCACACAAAGAAAAATATTAACAAAGTAAAACATCCAATTTAAACCCACAACAATAGTTACATTTATCAAGCAAAAGATTAATTATAAGTCAAATAAAATAATTGCACGTTAGAGAATAATAAATTTTAATCATAATACATTATTATAAACTATCAAATAGTAAGATGTCAATCATAATAACTTTTTAAATTAAAATAGTAAAAATAAAATAATTATAAAATATTGAATTTAATTAAATGAAAATAGAGTTTTTAGTAGAATAAAACTGTATATTAAAAGAATTTAATATATCCAAATTTTTATTGAAAAATAGTAAAATGGTAAAAATAAAGTATTATAAAGATATTAGATTTAATTGAATAAAAATAGAGTTTTTAGTATAATAAAACTATAATAATTAAGTAATGACATTTAGGAAATATATTTGATAATTAAGGGTATAATAGGCGATTCAAAAGTTTTACAGTTGAACGTACTTTTTAATATAGTATAGATATAGATATAGATGTTTGACAATTAAGGGTATAATGAGCGATTCAAAAGTTTTACAGGAGATCGTACTTTTTAATATAGTACTGGACTCTTAGTTCCAGTATACCTGGACCATGAGGTCTTGGGTTCAACTCTCACAGAATGTGAGTTTAATTTGTAATTTGTTTGTTTATTTATTTGGTTTGTAGGTAGCTATAGTTTCTAGTTTATAGGTTCAAGAGCCGAGATTTCAATTGTATTTATTGAGAAATGGGTTTATTGGCTCATAGATTAGTGTTTCGATAAGCTAGCTAATCATGTAGCGGTGTACGGGTTTTCCTGTGCGTTTGTAATCCCAATCTCATTAATCAAAAAAAGTTTATTTCTCAAAAAAAAAAATTATGATATTTAATTTTTATTTATATCAATTAAAAAAATTACCCATTTAAAAATGTCAAAAAAATTAACATAAACTAACTTTTTTAAAAAATATTATTTTATTTCTACAGTGCCATGGGTCTAGTATATATATATATATAATATCCTACTCAAAGTCTCAAATTGAACCTTTATTTTCTAATATAAAATACTGAAAATAGGAGTGGAAATGGAATTCTTTACTTATAAAAAAATTGTCTTAGTTTAACAAGTCCAATGACTAATTAGGGAGCCTTTTCCCATTAATAATCTTTTTCAAACAATGGTTCAATTTCAAGCTCTTAATTTGTTTTCAAAATTTTATAATTTCCATAAATTTAATAAACTAAATACTATCATAGTGTATCAATTAATTAATATTTTTCTTTATTATTACCCCAACTTATATTTACGAAAAAGAAAAAAAAAAGAAGAAGAAAAATCTCCTAATTGAATTTATATATTCTCAAATGTACAAGGAAAAAGGAAATTTCAAAAAGTGGAAATGACCACACGTGAGAAGGAAACATGGATTCAAAGAACATTCACAAAATCCAAATGCGAGTCCACATGGGAATCCTGAAACCTGATGACCACTTCCAAATCCAAATCCTAATCCTAATAACTTTCAACCTTTAAAGCCGCCCTCTTTTTCCACTTTTACCCCTATTTTTTGTTTAATCAAAATAATACTACTACGTCTACTACTAATAATAAATAGTAAATTTAAGCTTTCGGTCAAATAAATAAAATAAATAAAAAAAGAATCAAATTCCTCAATAAAATCCCAATCCCCTCCAAGGCCCAGACCATTTCCCTCTCAGTCTCAGTCTCAGAGAAGGAGTTAGGAATTGGAATCACAAATTCTCACTTCTCATCAGAATCCTAACCGACAACACACACGGCGCCGTTTTTAGCCTTTGAAAAGAAACCGTTTCCTTATAAAAAAGCACCAAACAACCTGTTCTTCTATTTCCTTTTATTTTTATTTTCCTTTTTGATCGCTGGGTTTCCATTTTTTAAGTATTTTCTTTTTTAACGACTCGAGAAATATAAAAGCACAAATTTTATTAGAAAAAAAGTAACAGAAGAGTTAGAGAGAGAAGAGAGGGAGGGAGAGAGAGAGGGAGAGAGAGAGATGGGGTTCATTGTGGAAGGTGAAGAAGGAAACGATATCATTAAAGAGCCGCCGCCGAATTTTTCCATGGTGGAAGAAGGCATTTACAGATCTGGTTTCCCTCAACCCTCTAATTTCCCCTACTTAGAAACCCTAAATCTTCGCTCCATCATGTAAGTTTTTTTTTCGCTTTGTTTGATTAAAGAAAGAAATCCTTTTCTTTTTTGTTTGCATTAATGGAACGATTTCTTTTTCTTAATTCTGTGTTTAGCATTGTTAGTTTTTTTATTACTTATTATTTTTTTCGGTTTTTGGCGGTTTTCGTTGTTATTGGCATCCTTTTTCTGAACAATTGGGGATAAAAAGTATTTTATTTTTTATAGAGTCTTAGTTCTTTTTATTTTTACGATTTTTTTTCTTTTTTTAAGTTTGGTTGCTGAGAAAATTGACTGAGAAAAGAAAGAAAGAACAACATCGAAGGAAAAAGATTACAAAAAAGGAAGATTAGTATTTCAGGATTGATTTTTCCGCACATGCATACTGTACATCGAAAATGACTTTTTTTTTTCCTCGTAAATTTGAGCAGATATTTGTGTCCAGAGCCATATCCCGAAGAGAATTTGCAATTTCTTCGGTCTCACGATATTAAGCTTTTCCAATTCGGGATTGAAGGGAAAACGGTACTTTCCTCCACGCTTTCTTCTCTGCTTTTATGCCAATTTCCAGAGCCTATAATTTTCCTTATATATATTTATTACTGATCAGGGTTCTTGTTGATTGCTTAGTGTTGCGCCTTTGAATAACTGATCACTTAGACTGTTAAAAGTAGTTGCCATTCCAGTCTAAGACGTCTTTCTATTGAAAAATCTTTGAGTCAACTTGTTTTTGAAGGATTCAAGTTCCAGAACCAGAGTCACTAGATTCTGGCAAATTGGAAAATTTTTGTCCGGAATATATCTATTAGTTCTATGATTGAATTGTAATACGGATAAATATTAAATGACTCAAGAAATTCGATTTTATCCTATCTTGAAGTTGAATGAAAATTTTAATTTACTTTTTCCTTTAATAAGATCATTTGGGTTCTCTTTTGGCTCATGTTGTTGTTTATAATTCTTTGTATCGACAGGAGCCTTCCCTTGCTATTCTCAAGGATGCCATCAGGGAGGCTCTCAAGATCTTAATTGGTACTGGATTCATAAATTACGGAATCAAATCCTTTTAGTTTCCTCTTTTTTCTTGTTGCCGGCATGTTAGACCTTTATGGGTTTTTAAGAGTTTGTTTTTCTTTTTTGTTGGTTACAGATGTCAGAAATCATCCTGTTTTGATCCATTGCAAACGTGGAAAGGTAATGATCCAAATTTAGCTATTACTTGTGCTTACTTCCTTCTGTAAAAGTTAGCTTAGCTGAGCAAAATAAATTCATAATGGGTGGTTGCTTGTTGATATTAGGTATGCATCATACGTGTATGGTCAGGCATGTGTTCCCTTTGAAAGTTTAGCTTAGCTAGTAAGAAACTTGTTTAATTGGTCAATTTGCATGAATTACATGGAAGCTAGGTGGAAACAACTATATTTCCTTTTAGGCATTGTTTGATTGGTTTGTTGGGGGTGTAGAAGATAATGGAAACATAACTTTATTTTGATTTTAAAGGTCATTTGGGCTTTCAGTTTTCAATAGATGAGTACCCTAAAGGTTTAATACTGAAATATTGTTCCTTTTCTCTTTCCTGTTCTGTGACATCATAGGATTAATTTATATTGTTAGCTTTATTACATCAGTTTTTGTTTTCATTAGTAATTATAGCCCAGTGCTGACTTTTCTTTCTTTTTTATGCAGCATCGTACGGGTAGCCTTGTTGGTTGCTTGAGGAAATTTCAGAATTGGTGCTTGCCATCTGTATTTGAGGAGTATCAACATTTTGCCGGCATCAAATCCAGGAGTACAGATTTGAGATTTATAGAAACATTTGACCTCGTTTGCCTCAGGCAGTGCCTTCACAGTATCATTTATCAGTACCAGGGATACGGAACAAAGAAGAGACGCTTGCTTTACAGTGAAGAGACTGTACAGAAGCCCCGAATAACTTCGATTTAAACAAGCCACACATTGCATTTACTCTGGAACTCAGATACTTTCTCTCAAACTGTTACAGATAGGTTTTTGGTCCACAGCCGTTGATCAGTTTTTTACCTTTCCAATTGCTCTTTATACAGCTTTTGAAACCCGTTATCTAAAGTACCTTGGTTTTTTTTTTCCCCGTTTACTTTTGTCTTGCGAATTTAGTTCTTACAAATAGGAGAAGCATATTAATGCGAATCCTAATAGACTTCTCTTCTGTAGTTCTTTTACACCAAAAGAACAAGATGCATTTATTGGAATTTTTACGAGGAAGATCAATGAAGAAAATTTAATCTCTCTTTCCATTAGGTATTTCAACCTGTACATATTTGTTTCTATGTTGAACTACTGGGACAAACATTATTTGTTTATTATTCTTTGAGCGACCTAAATTCACTCTTTGTGCTCAGCTGTGTGGACCAAAACATCAGAGTAATGTGATGGATTACTGGATAAAAATGAAGATTTTGAAGAAATGATTCCCCGTTTGTGAAGAGCAAAAATAAATTACATTTACAAGTTTTTTTTTTTTTTTCCTTCGTAAAAATCTAATTTTATTGATTAAATTGGTTATCAGAGATTCTTTTCTTTGTACCAAATGACATGATTACAGGAATTCACTTATAGTTTACTTGACATTGTGGGTTTTTAAATTGGGTTCCCACCTTTGAAATGAATATAATAATAATGGATGATAAAAAAAAAAGAAAAAAGATGGAACCGGAATCATCTTCAAGTTTAAGCAGAAGAAAGAAACAAAAATATCCCATCTCTCTCTTCATTTGAGACAAATCAGGAGAGGGTAACCCAAACGTTAATAGTGGTGATTAGGAGACAAGGATTGAAACAATAATACTGACATATAACCCACAATCCATGTTCCTTGATTAGAATCTGACAAGACAGGAGAATCTTGTAAATATGTTAGAAATATTGTTGATGTTGTCCCTGGAAAATAAACAGAGAATGGTCCATTGGTTGTAGCATCATTTTCCAACTGAAAGTTTGCACAATGTCATACTATCAATAGTAATGCAAAAACCTCTTTGAAAACAGTGTAATAATTATTATACTGAAACCATTAAATATTATATGATGTCTTCTGAGAAAATTGAAATCTTTCAATCAGCATCTGCAACTTGCTATTCACATGCTAAGGTTACTACTATATATATGGGAAACAAAAGCACTCAACTTTTCAGGTTGAATTATTTTGAAGTTTCGATATATATATATTTAAGGTCAAGAGATTTACAGATTTTAATGTCAAAAGATACTCAAACAAATATGAATCAACTAAAAGAAAGAATCAGTTACCAACTTACCATTTAACCGAGCACTAATTACATAACTCTTCTCTCTAGTAGGAAAATAGGAAATATTGTGCAGTTAATAAAAGAGGACCAATGAAGTAAACTGTTAGCTTTGGTTTATTGTTATGACTTTAGAGTGAATTCCATTGCAATTCTTCTTTAATTGATGGAAAGGCCTATTATTTCCAGCTACATTCTCTAAAATGCATATTATTAAGTAAACAAAAGCAGGTATTAGAGGTACAGTTGAGAATAAACTCAGGTTGATGACAAGAGAGAACAACAAAAACCAAGCAATAGCTATCCAGACTAAAAGATTTTAGGAGCAAAAAGCATTGTAAATCAGGTAAAGTTTCAATGAGCAAGTTGATTAGTGTAAGTTAAACAGTTTATTTATGTAGAAAAAAAAAAAAAACTGTCTCCAACTCATTTTAAAAGAAAGAAATAATGAACCATATTGCTAGGTAGCTTCAATAAGAATAATAGTATCATTATACTATTTCTCTCTATGGACCCAAACTTTTCATGAAAATTACAGTAGAGACTAATCTATCTTAAGAAAGCTAAACAAGAATTTACAAAGCTTAATTGAATTAATTTTACCTATGATCTTCTCTGTTGTTCTTCATGATGCAGTAGTTGTTGCTGCTTTTCATAGTGTTTGACAAGGAGCTGAGCATAAAGCAGCTCATTCCAAGCATCAGGAACACCAGGGAGGCACCAATGGCTGCAATCCTGGATTTTCGTAGGTGGAATTCTTTCCTCCACAGTTAAGTTCCGCCTACGGTATATTGATGGATGGCCATCTTTCCGGAAGCCTGTCATTCTTGAAACATTGAGGTACAAGATTGGTGTAGTCATGCCATTTAACACTGACTCAAAAATCTGCATTTTTAATGGATATTTCTTCAAGAACTTGTCATTTGTTATAGGTTGTGTTTCACCATGACATTTTCCACCCAAATCCCATCTTCCACCCCTGTGAAGAGGCCAAAATAAAACGATTTTAAAAGGCAGGCGCTTTTTCCACTTGACACATAATTTTTGTGTTCAATCAATACTATTACCAGAAGTGAGTTGCAGAAAAGCCCCTGAAGAAAACAAGGGTTCTCATAGGATCTATATTAGAATCTATCCATGTTGCCCATGTAGTCAAAGCTTTTCGATACGCCTTGTCAACATTTAGTTCATCATAGATAGTGCTACCCTCTTGGTAGTAACCCTTCCTGCAAAGCAAATTTCTTTCAACTGTCAAGAGCTGTCTATATGAAACATTATATGAACATATATAGAGCTGTCTATAGTATACCCTTTGGGAGTTTTATCATGAGTCCACCAATGCCCTGTGTTAAAGATGAGAACATCTGCATTTTTGTACTCATCAGATAATCTATCAATCATATCAAGTCGAAGTGTTTCCTTCTTTGTATCATGCATTTGCCATTCTTGAACTAGGAAATGCGATTTCAAGTACTCGATGGAGCAATTATAGTTCTGTTCAAGTTATAATTAACAATGAAATCAAGAAAAGAGAGAAGAAAAGGATCAAAAACAAGGATAAAGAAGAAAACATACACGAAACAAAATGGAGTAAGGACCCATTGTTTGCAAGTCATGCCTACTAGAGGCTTTCCTTTTCCCCTCAACTGAATTTCTAAGGATACAAACCAGAGATTCCCACATATTTCTACCAAGTGAATCACCAACAAAAACTACACGTTTCCCTCTCAGTAATTCTAGCATATGCTTGCCGTTCAACCTGCAAATACACTTTCCAGAACTTTGGCACACCTCAAATATTGCTTTCATATAATTGAATTTACAGTTATTAAAGATGTACTATAAATCTACTAACAAATATATCAGAATTTGGTTATGAAGTAATTACCTTGGCAGGTTGCATCCATCAGGTTGCCATCTGTATTTCTCATACTCTCTATCAGGCCTACCATTAAGAAAGCAATTGAAAGATTCACCAATATGAGGACAAGAACCTGAGGCATAAAGAGGGTATGAATCATCTCTCACCCATTTCCCATCAAACATTCTACATTGACTCATAATTTCCATAAGATTTCCCTTTCTCAACTTCCCAAGAATTTTAATATCATTGCTTCCATCCAATGTCACATTGCCCTTTGATTCTTTTCCACTTTGTGTAGAAGAATTGCCAAGACTGTTGGTTACATTAGCATCTAAACTTGGTGATCTTTCACTTTCAGGGGAAATTTGAAAAGGGTGATTTCCACTTTTACTTTCGCTTGACAAAGACCAATCTTTTGATGTTTCAGTTTCTTGAGATATATTCTGTCGACAAGGGTTGTCTTGGAGATGAGAAACAGGAAGTGGGTAGCAATTGGATTCGGAAGAATTAATGGGAAGAAAGAGGAAGAAAAGAGAGGGAAAATAGGGTCTGTTAGAGGAAGTTTGGAAGAAATTTTTGAGCCAAGGGGAAGGGTTAACAAGTAACAAACTTGTGAAACCAACAACAAAAAGAACACAAGTCAAACTAAAAGCAAAAGCCACTGTTTTTCTTATTGTTGTCTTTGTCTCTGTTTTAGTCAATGAGGTGTACTTTGCATGATCAGCCATTGCAAAAACCAGATGTGTTGAAAGAGAAGATGGGGAATTTTTCTAAATAAGTAAAATTCTGGTTTATTATTATTATTATTAATTGACTAATAATACTATAGTTTCAATTTACAAAATTAAAACGTTGTAAAAGTTTCCTAGATAAATAAGAACTTTACTTATCTATAACATTCTTTCAGATGATAATAAGAAAAATGGTTATAATCTTATAATTGTTGATTATATTTCTATATCGGTGACTTGTGATATGTACTCTACTTCATATATAATTTTTTTTGAGGTAACTTCATATATAATTTAATTGTTATACAAATTGTAGTATTTACTATTGTATTTGTATCAAAGTATATTTACTATTGTATTTAGGGTTTAAATTCTAGTATTAGAATTTCTTGCAAAAAAAAAAAAAAAATTTCTAGTATTAGAATTATCCTAAGAGGGTGTTTTTAGGATCTCATTAGAATGATTTCATTAACTTAATCTTAATCTTATTTAAAATTGAATAATTTTATTAATAAATTTTATTTTTAACTTATACGTGACTTTTTTTTTTCACATTAAGATTGATTTTAATGTAAAACAGATTTTTTTTTCTTTACTAGTGGCAAATTAATTTAATTAGTTTAGAACAAATCCAAATTATAAGTCATGAGAAAAACAAGTTGTTTAACAAAAAAAAACTAGAAAATCAAGATATATAAATTCTTTGTATATATATATATATTATGATATATATAGAAAACAAAAGATTACATCATATGACCTTGGCCATACTAGTCTCATGGCATCAGCAGTGAAGGCTAAGGTAATTCCTGAAGGCGGAGAGTTGAAGGTATGCAGGCTAAGATCAAGATCATCAAAGTGGGTAGCCAACCAATTTGTACACATGTTTGCCTCCCTGTAAATGTGAGTTATCTTGTAAGTCCAATCACGATGAATCAATTCACTAATGGCATCAAGTAATCGGTGGTGTAGACCGTAATCAGAAGGAACTCCTTTAATTTTTGCAAGAGTAAGCAATGAATCTGTTTCCAGCTCAACAAAGCGAAAACCTCTATTCCAACGCAAGACAAGACCATAGTAAATAGTCCATAATTCCGCTAAATAAGATTTCAGACTCTTAATTACGTTTATCTTCAATTTTCTTAAGTCTTAAATAAGTTTAAGATTAGTTTAAGGAAATTGTTTATACCTCAATTTACAATTGAGGGTAAATTGGTCTTCACAAAAATATTATTAAGATGTGTGGTCGAGATTTAATTAAAAATCCTGAAGAAACTTGGTTTCTGCACCACCCTAGTTCTGATAGAATTAGAAAAATCTTGTAATTAATTAATAAGGGCTGAAATTTATTAATTATTTATTAAATAATAATTATTTTTCAGAATAATTGTCACGCCCCGACCCGGAAGTCGAGCACGGACAACCGCCGTATTACCTCAAAACATGTGCCGGCCGGTCATGTGCACCAAGGCTCCACGAAACGTC
This sequence comes from Corchorus olitorius, assembly GCA_001974825.2. Classification (NCBI taxonomy): domain Eukaryota; kingdom Viridiplantae; phylum Streptophyta; class Magnoliopsida; order Malvales; family Malvaceae; genus Corchorus; species Corchorus olitorius. The sequence continues at coordinate 11,056 of AWUE01016842.1, forward strand.
AATACTAGATAAAAATACCGAAAACATGAACTGAGTATAAATCTGAAATACTGAGGTTTGCAAATCAGAGTAAAAGCGGAAACATTAAAAACAAATACGGTAGTAAAAACGCTGCAACATTTAAAAACCGAAACCATAAGTCAATAGAGAAAACCAAAAATCGAAGTAAAACAAAGACGAGGAACAAGAGATAGCAAAAACAAAGACAACTACCAGTGGGACCCATCACGTGGTGAGAAGTACCTCTAACTGGAGGGATCACTGCCTACGCCACCGACTCGATCGTCAAGGAAAACACTAATCCTAGCTACCCTGAAAAGTCAACAAGAATTCGAGGGGTGAGTACATGAATGTACCCAATGAGTGAGCCACCCTCAAAAGAGAACTTGAGAGGGTGGGGTGCACTCATAACCAAAACAATTTGGAAAAGCCAACAATTATAAAAACAATATCATCCATCAAAACGAGTATACAAAATCATTTATCATTTTATAAAACATGGGCTCCCAATAAAACCTATCCAGAGTGACATTGGCCCGAGTCAACCTCCGGAACCGTCAGGGGCATTTTGGTCATAATCAAATAATACTAGTAAATATACGATTTCCTTATTTTTCCCAAACAAGCCCGTCCCCCTGACGTTGGCCTGAGTCCGGTACTGCGTGGTGGCCGCAGCACACCCAGTTTAGATTCCCCATGCACACGCCGAACCGGTGCAAATATATAGCATGTCGGGCATGGAGCGATGAACCATGTGGATCCAAATCAAACCATGGTCCGCCAAATGAGTTCAACTACTAGCTAGTATAACCACCAACCCAAGCCATACGTACTCGCTGGACCACGCTAGTGCACAAGTCCCCGTATGCTTATCAACAAATCAAAATCATATTCACAGGTAATTCATGTACCCAAAATCATTTAATAAAACCATTTGTAAATCATATAAATAAAACAGTATAAAACAGTTCCTCAACGGGTTCTCTGTTGAGGACAACCCACTCACAGTTCAGGGGACTCGTACACCCCCAAAGTCAATCCACTGTGAGCCTAGCTGATGTCTCGATCAGCGCCTCAGCCGTCTGATTGAGAACCACGTGCAACACAAGAAAATCATTAAAACCAGTATCATAATCAGAGTTATAAACCAAAGTAATAAACCAGAATAATTAACCAAAACAGTCAGATAAAACATAATGAAATCACAAGAACAAATACCCCACACCCACGGTCTATGTCGAGGAGTTTAACGTATGTCATACAATGTTTTACAGGGTTTTAATACGAGTTTCAGGTTCCGAATACACTTTCTAAGCTTATTGGATCAACTCTGGCCATTAAGGGCAAAACTGTAATTTTTACATAATCAGGGGCAAATGGTAATTTTAACATACTAGGGCTTTTACGATGATCCTCTAACCTTACATGTCCAATTAGTGTGCTTAGATAAACCAAATCCTTTTCTAGGGGCAAAGTTGTAATTTTATCCATTCGAGGGTAAAATGGTCATTTACACTTATTATAGGTTTCACAATATACATACGAATCCATTGATGTGAGTGATATAAATGAATTCTCTCATTTCCACCCTTAGGGTACTTTGGTAAATTTGATGACTTTAGGGCATAATGGTAATATTGATAGGTCGAGGGTAGCACAGTAATTTTACTCAAAAGGGTCTCTACGGTAGCTTTCCAATCCTGAATATACGATCTTAAAGTTTAATTATTTGTATCGCACTTTATGGGCAAAATGGTAAATTGGCCTAATAAGGGTATTTCGGTAATTTTACTCTTCCAAGGTACAATGTCATTCCTTACGTGTCATTGTTGTTGACCCCATTCGATCAGACTCGAAATCGTAACTCAACGGAATATATTAGTACACTATTACAAATTAGGGGTAATATGGTAATTTATCCACTCCAAGGGTAAAATGGGAATTTATGCTTCTATGAATAATATGGCGTTATACGATAATCGTTTAGATTTATTAATGCAATGCAACCAATGTCGTTGAATTTATTAAATTTCTCTTCTATGGGTAGTTTTGTAATTTAACATACCAAGGACGATTTAGTAATTTTACCCGTCTAAGGGTAAAATTGTAACTTCTCAATTTATTAGACCAAATCCTTACTTCCAAATTTTCTTATTTTTCATGATCCCTTTTTCCCGTTCTTTTTCTCTTTTTTTTTCTTTTCTTTATTTCAAATTGGACTTGGGTCTTGGTCCATTTCCCCATTCTTTTTCGTTTTTTTTTTCTTGCTTGGGCTTGGGGCCCAAGCCTGGCCCAGGCGCTGGGCCAAGCGCTTGGGCCGCGCCTTGCTGGCCCAAGTGGCCCTTTTCCTCTTTTTTTTTTCTCCCTCTTCCCGGCAGCCCCAAAAAATGGTCCTTAGACACATTTTAATCACCAAATTTCATTTTAAAATCACTCCCAAACAATTCTAATCACAAACCCAAACAATAATTATGTTTCAAATCATTAAAATAACATAGTAAGAGAGAGATTCTTACCCAAATGAAAACTTAATCCCAACTCTCTTAGGCCTGGTTTGGCATTGCGTTTGAAGATAAAAAAGCTGCTTTTGAACCCAAACGCAATACCAAATAAATCATGGTTTGTGTCAAAAGCCGATTTTGAACGCAAAAGCCAAGCCAACCCGAAAAGCTAATCCTTAGGTGCTTTTGCGTTTCAAAAGTGCTTTTGGACATTAAATGACTAAAATATCCTAATTATTTTTTTATTTCCTTTTTAACTACTATATCCTTTTTAGACATTTTATCCTTCAACCCCATTTTTTCACAGCAATACCAAACATTATTTACATTTTTCTACCGCAATTTAAAAAAGCATTTCTTAAAAACACTTTTTCCAAACCAAATTTTTTCAAATTGCAACCTCAATACCAAACTAAGCCTTACTCTCCCTTACTCCAATTAGTCTCCAAAGCAAATCTCCAACCAAAAAACATCTCCAAAACAATAAATAAAGTCAAAAATCGAGTTTGGAGTTGAACTAACAAATCAAAATTTCTTAAATCAAAGCTAATAGAACTTACCCATTCTCAACCAAACCCAAACTTCAAGAACCCAAAACTAACAATTTCTTTCTACAAATTCAACCTTTGTCCCCCAACAATGTGATAACCTTCCAAGAGGATTTGTATGCTTAAGTTGCATGCGATTTTTGAGGTTGGATTCAAGGAGGCATTAATAGAGAGAGAAAGCTTGAATACAGGTTAATGGAGAATGGAGGGGACGGAGAAGAAGGAGGGGTTGCTTTATATTTTTTTTAAATGGAGAAATTTCTAAATGGTTCCCTTGCCTTTATGCCATTTTCAATTAAGTCCCAAAACTCTTCTTTTAAATTGATTTAGCCCTCACTTCCTTTTCTTTTAAATTCTTTTCATTCATCCAATTTGTAATAACTTGTAAATCCCTTTAATCAATTTGTGTTTCAATTAAATTTCTTGAATCCTTTTCAATTATTTTGATACTCAATCACACCAATTTAAATTCCTAATGAAATTATAAGTTAAGCTAACATGAATTTAGGCTTCACAATAATTATTATTAATATTCCCCTCTATGCCGCCCCTACCTAGGGAAGTGGCATAGTAGGTCATGTAAGAGCAGTTTCCTTTAATATTGCTGTCAGCTAGGGAGGCAAGCAGTAAAAAAGGAAGTTGTATGCCATCTAACCATGAGATGAAAAATATCTCATGGACTCACATAATAAGGCCCAAAGTCGTCTCCCATGTAGAGGAGAGGCCGCCATCTTCCCTCAGGAGAGTTATTTTTCTCTTCTTGAAGGAAGGAGGCAGAGAGCTAAAATTTGTCAGCAAAAGAAACAACTATCTACGTGAGAGAGGCATGAGATTTTCAACCTCACACCTCCTCAACATAGTTGACCTAACATGGTGGAGAAATCGCCTAGCCCTTTCCCTCTACCCGGGAGGCAAAACTACAATTTGCATTTTGTTCAATTAAGGACAAAATGGTAAAATTGATCAATTGAGGAGGCTAGAAGCTGAGATTTCAACAAGGGAGCATACCATAATGATCCTTGAGCCATGTAGATCATCTTGGTAAAATTTCACCTTATTCTGACATCGGTTAAAAACTTATGCACAATTTGGGGAGTGAAACCAAGTTGACCATGAAGGAGAGCTCGAATTCACTTGGAATTTTTTCCATAGTCTTATGGAGATAATCTAAGCCTACTGGTGAAATTTTGGTTATTCCGACTTCGTTTGCAACTTTTGCATTCTTTTCAGTTAAGGACAAGTGGCTTTGTCACCCCGGTTTAAGCCATTTTCTTAATTAAGTGTTATTTTCATGATTTAATGAGCTAAATATGACTAAGTATGGAGGATTTCGTGGCCTTAATGTTAAAAGTCCAAGTCTTGATGTCAGGAGGCCACTACTTAGTCAAATTAGTTGATTTCAGCATAAAGGAAGCAACGAAGGCATGTTGAAGTGTGATAAGAAGAAGGAGGAATCATCAATCACCCATCCAGGAGGAGGATTTCCATCTCCCATCTAGAGGAATGACATCCTAGAGTCCCCTTTTCCCTCTTCCCAGTAGTTGGAAGCAATAAGAAGAAAAAGGATGTTTCACTGCACCTTCCTCGAAGCTGTCATCTACTAAGGAGGAGGAATTCGCCTTCTTCAGCAAGTCAGCCCATTAAATGCAAGGCCCATGCCGCCCCCTATATGAAGAGATCAATCCCAGAGCTTCAAACAAATATCACTCATCTCAAAAACCAGCTCCTGAAGCTACAAACTTGCTCTGGGCAAAAAACCAAGCTACGTGCTTATTTTCTCTCAAAAGCTCCGCGCTTTTTCTTTTGTTCATCAGAAGTTATTACTCGTTCTTCAATATTTTCTTGTCTAGATTTTGTCTCCGGACACCCAAACACTCTTTTGGTGTTTTTCCCTTGTTACAATCTTGTCTTCGGACATAGAAACATTGTACACGTGTTTCTCTCTCAGTAATAACAATCCGTTGTTATTTTTTCTTTCAAATCCAATTAAGGAGATCTCGCAGATGCCAATTTAGGAAGACATGTTGTTGTGGATCCAATGATTTAAATGCTCCGGTGTGACTTTGATCCAGTCCCCACAAACCGCTATGATCTTTCAATCTGCTACTCCGCGCACCGGATCTAGTTTTTACAACCTCTTTGTCAATTTCAGCAAATTGACTGGCACGCCCCTATGCTGTCATAAAGAATTCTCCACGAAAACTCTAGCAAGAGATTTTTGGCGCAACAGTAATTAATAAAAATTTAATTAGGCGTGGTAGGGTGTAAATTAGCATTTGATGATGATTCAAATTTGATTAGGTGGCACCATCCTAATGGAATTCTAAAAAGGCTAAAAGTTCAAATAGGGGTCTGACCTTTAGGGAAAAGGTTAGGGAAAAGGTCATTTAAGGGCCTAAACTTCAGAAAAGGTCAAATAGGTGCCCAACCTTTTCGATTTGGGTCAAATAAGAACATTTCCATGCAATTTGTGGACATTTTCAACAAATCAGGATAATGGAATGTTTATACATATAACCTAGAGAGAAACACATATTCATGAAATTTGTGGATATATATAAACTAGAGAGAAGCACATCCCATTATCCACAAATTTTATGGAAATGTCTTTATTTGACCTAAATCGAAAAGGTTGGGCACTTATTTGACCGTTTCTGAAGTTTAGACCCTTAAATAACCTTTTCACTAAAGATCAGGCCCCTATTTAAACTTTTGATCTTCTAAAAATACCTTTTTTTAGGATGATCCTAATAGAATTTAAAACCTAATAGAACCCTTGTACTGATTTGCATTTGTTTGTATAAATGTATTGGTGCAAGGATTATAGTTATAGGTGAGATAGGTTATTATTGTACATAAGAAATAATCAAATTCCACCTATAATATTATTAAAGCTAATTATTTTTTTGGTTAAAATATATGTGATAGCTAATTATATATACTAACAATTAAAAATTTAATCAGAATTATTAGGATAAAATCCAATATTCTGATTGATTATTATCTTTATGTGATTTATTATACCATATATATCATATAATTGTTTTGCTTAATCTAGCTGGAGTCATATGATTTTTTTTACCTTAATCTCATAAAATATTATATATATTTTCTTGGATTACTACTTGCAAATTCAATTAGTATGAAATGTGAAAATATACAATTGTTTTTGAAGGAAAAAAAATCAATTACAATGTTTCGAAAAAACAAATAGTAGATCAGCTTTCTTTTTCTGATCAATCAATGTCTACATTTATGGTTAATTTATCTTTTTTTTGGCCGGTATGGTTAATTTATCATTATGCTTATATTTATAATTTATAATTCTGAATTACTAAATACCGTCCTCTTTTTGCTACTTACCGCCCCCTTTTGACACTTTTGCCCTTTGTTTCATTTTCTAACCTTTCAAATCCTCTGAAATCCTCAGAAATCTTCAAGCTAATCACCAACGTGGAATAACCCGAGAACTCCGGAAATGGACGATAACGTGGAAAAATGCAAATTTGGAGGAGAGTTGGGGCTAATGACCAGTGCCGCCTCCTGAGGGCGCGCGCCCCACCATGGGGGCTTGCTGTCCTCTGAGGACGCCACGCCCATGGTGTGCGTCCCCTGAGGACGACAAATATTACTTACAAAAAAAATACTTACAAAAAAATATTACTTACAAAAATTACATACACTAATAATTAACATAAAAAATTACTTACAAAAATTACATACATGTCTTTGTCAAATATTACTTACAAAAAAATATTTTGGCTCAATACTAACAATACATAATAAATAATAATACTAATATCAACCCAAACTAATAATAATTAACATAAAAATTATTTTTTAAAAAAATTGATCCTGATGGGGAGGCGTCCTCTAGGGAAAAGTAACTTTTGTCACTAACCATAAAATCCACCAAACTGGCAATTTCTCAAAAACTCAGAAGCTCTCTGAACAAATGTAGATTTTTAATTTTTCAAGTTCTGCCCTCTTCTCTTTAACCTAAGATAAAGGGCACAACAAACATAAAAATATTCTTTTTTGTTCTTAAAAGACCATACAAATGGTGGAGATCCAATAATAACACTAGTACGTTGCAAACTGCATAGTTAATGAAAGGATTTACCCCGTAAAAATTAAAACTTAATTAATTTTGTTTTATTTTATTTTTGTATTCCGCCTGGCATTAAAAATATCCACGCGGCTTATTTTTTCAGCCCATATTGCAATAAACGCGTTAGCAACAAGACAGAATCCTGATTTGGTACTAAATTGAGCTTATTTTGAAATATTTGGTACCAATTTGAGCCAATTTTTAGATTTGGTATCAAATTGAGATTTTCTTAAAAGGTTTGGTATCAAATTGAGATTTTAGCCCTATCATTTTCTAGGATACCCGAACCCTATAACTACCTGGTTATTTCTTAAAATCACTACACCCGGATAAATTATCAACTAACCACTAACTACCGTCACTCGATAAAAAAAACCCGAATATTTTTTACATTATAATTAAATAACAATAAATCAATTAAAACCAAACTAGTAAATTAAAATTAACTTGTAATATAATAAAATCAAAGTTAAAAATCACATTTTTACCAATAAAAAGTGTTCTTTTGCTACTACAATAAAAAAAATGTAATTAAGTTGATTATGAATAATTTCGAAATAGAAATATAATATATAAATCAAAATTTAATATTAAATTAATTAATTAGTAATCGGTTTCGGGTAGTGGCTACCCTAAGATCATTACCCGAACCCGTCAAGGGCACTAAAATTATTGTCCATTTGTTTTAATACCCTAACCTGATTATAAACTACCATAACCCTACTTAATCGGGTTGGTTAGCGCCAGATACCTTTTTTTTTTGTATATTTACAAGTTAATCTTATTCGAGCCGGGTTGACCTACTATGGGGGTAAAACTCTCCAAATAATGGTTTTCTCCATTCACAAGACTCGACCTAGGATCTTACTTAATGGAACAAGTGTCAAACCACTTGAACCAACCACCTGTTGTTGATGATCCCGGGTACCCTATTATCAACTACCCATTTGCATCCCTATTATACACTATAGACAATTATTTTAAATTTGGACAAGAATTTTCATGTGAATAGACACATTAAATATGAACTTACTAATACAGCTGTTCAAGGGCCGGGCTATCCGCCCAAGCCCGTAAGCCCGCCCGATATTTTAAAGGGCTTGGACAAGAATTTTAAACCCATTGGATGGGCTTGGACAAAAATATCAAGCCCGTTTATTAAATGGACTGGACTTGGATATAAGAGCAAAAGCCCAAGTCCGGCCCGATTAAGGTAATATGCTTGTTTTTATTTTTTATTTGTTGATATATAATATATACTAAATATAATTTATACGTACACCGCATCTTAAATACGAAATAAGATGAATAATATATGTAGAAAATCTTAATATCAATAAGAATAATATATTATAGGTAGTATATATCATATTTTATATTTACAATTATATTTATATAATTAATTAATATAATTTAATTCTTAAAATAATTATTAAAAAAATATTAGACGGGTTTTTGGACAGGCCTTGGTCTAAGTATTTGATAAATGAGCCAGACTTGGACAAAAGTTTGAGGCCCGTTTTATAAATGGGTTGGGCTTGGACAACACTAGTGGCCTTAATCTCAAGATTAGGCTCGGCCCGACCTGGCCCATGAACAAGTTTACTAATAAGCATTTTTAAATACATAAAAGAAAAGACAAAAATATGATAGTTATCTCTACCTTAAAAAGGGTAAAAAGGTAGATGACCTTTTAGTAATTTTGGTTAGCTACACAAATTATATATAGTAGTAGTATAGTGTATATATATTATTTCGAGCTTGGGTTTGGATTTGGAGTTTACTTGGGCTTGGACTCCGGTCATTTTGAACTTGGGTTGGATCTTTTCAATCCTTAAAAGTTGAAACAAGATAAAGTTTTTTTTTGGGTGAAAAAAACAAGATAAAGTTAAACACTACACCACTAAGTTAAATTCTTCTTTTTTTGTACTGCCACTAAGTAAAAACTTTGTACTAGTAATAATTAACTTGTTAGAGATAAGTATATATATATATATATATTATATAAAAGTAGCTGTCGACAGTGGACACATATACACCAAATTTTTTTTGAAGAAAATATACACCAAATTTTTAGATCAACATTAGCGGGCCAAAAATTACCAATTTTTAATCCCAAAGTATGTTTTGAGATGCTTGAGTTCATGGGATTTCATTAATTTCTTTCCTTGTTGTGTTGCAAAGCATGCTGGAAATGGAACGTATATGGTGATAATCTCTCTTTTCTTGCAATGTACATAATCTCTTATATATACCATATCAACTAGGGTTCAATATTCACTCTAATTTGTATACTTCGATTATCTTTGGCAAATAGAGATTAGATCAGACAGAAAAAAAAAAAAATTGGTGAAAAGGACTGCTACCAGGCAAGCTGTGATGCTTTTCGGCATTGATCTAACCAAAAGTATGAAGCAAGGTACTAATAATAATATTAATGTCATATTATGCAAAATCATACATGTTGTAGGGGGGCCCGCGCACATTAGCTAGTTTCTCTCGGCGCACATTAGCTAGGCTAATTTGCCCGAGAAAAAACTCCATTTTCCTTCATTTTCCCTTCGATTCTTCTTGATCTTTCACCTGATTCCACCTAATTCTTTCAATTCTTTCATTTTTTCATTGAAATTTTGTGGTTTCTTGATGGACCCAAAGCCGGCGTTGGTAGTTTTGGAGAAACCCGAGACGGTTGATAACACTGCGAATCGTCCTCGACAAGCCTGGAATTCGATTTTAGCAGAAGATTTTGGGCTCACGATTGTTACTCCTGTCAATCCATCGAAATCCATATTTCGAGCGCCGGAGGAAGTTTATGCTTCTGGTACTTCAGAATGGAAGAATTGCATTATGGCGCGATTTATGGGTAAGATTCCTAGTCTAAATCTGTTTCAAAGAATGGTTAATAAACTCTGGGGAAGGGATGGATTAGTGAAGATCACTGAAATTGAATCAAATCTGTTTGTGATTCAATTTCCAAATGAGGCTACTAGGATCTGGGTTCTAGAGAATGGCCCTTGGCATATTCATAATAAACCCTTATTCATCAAGAAATGGGAACCAGGGGATCCAAGCTTAGAATTTGACATGAAGAAATTCCCCTTATGGATAACTCTTAGGCATATTCCTCTGGAACTGTATACCAGGCTTGGACTCAGTTTCATAGCCAGTTGTCTAGGGACTCCATCATATATGGATAGGATTACTGCATTGAAGCAAAAACTTTCCATTGCTAAGGTTTGTGTTGAGGTTGATTTAGCTGCTGATATGCCTAGTAAAGTTGATGTAGAACTAAGGGATGGTACTGTAGTAACTATTGAGGTGGAAGTACCATGGAGACCTCCACAATGCAATACTTGTAAGGTTTTTGGTCATGATGATTGCTCATTAGTACCAAAACAACCTGACAAACAAAGGTGGACTCCAAAGAAACTCCCTGCAACAGAGTTACCAGTTGTAAATATGGAGTCTATTGAGAAAATTGAGCACACATCAGTACAGCAAGTTGTAAATACTGAAGTAAAAATTGGAGAGTTAACTATTTGCACTTCTCCACATACTGCACAGAAGCCCATAAGTGATACTATTGTACAGGCTATCCAAAAAGATACGTCCGAAAGACATTCCAAAAGTTACTGACAAGAAGTTTTCTACCACAGGAAAGGGCAAGGCAAGCGCATCAAAACAGTCTAGCAATAGATATGCTGCATTGCAGACTGTTGTAAATCTAGATGATGAAGCAGAATCCAGCTCAGTGAATTATGTTGATCAGGCAGAAACTATAAATAAGCGTGTCTATACTAGGAAATCTAGAGCTGCATCTGAGGGAGTGAAGGAGCTTCTGCAGCAGGTTATACCTAAAGCTAAGAATACTCAAGTTAAAGCTAAAGTGAAAACAGGTTCTACTGCTTCTATCAGTCATTCAACACCAGCATCTAAATGACGTTCCTAGTATGGAACACTAGGGGTCTAAACCACCCCACTAAACAGTATGAGGTTAGTAAGAGAATTCAGAAGTTAAATGCTGAAATAGTTTGTTTACTGGAAACTAGAGTCAAAGTTAATAAGTCTGCTAGTATTATTGCTAAGCTGTTTCCTAATTGGAAAGTTTGTTGCAATTATAATCATGCTTCTAATGGTCGCATATGGTTCCTCTGGAAGGATTGCTGTCAAGTTGATTTTGTTGATAGTTGTGATCAATGCATTACATGTGAAGTTACTTATTCTAGCCAGAAATTTTTCTTTTCTGCAATTTATGGGGCAAATGGTGAGATTGATAGAAGAAGGCTATGGATTCACTTGAGACAGTTGGCTGGTACTACTGGTAATAACCCCTGGCTTATAGCAGGGGATTTTAATATCATTGCAAATATGGAGGAAAGTTCAGATTTCACTGGAGTACAAGTTGTTGGATCTGATGTTGAAGATTTTACAGCATGTATGAATCAACTAGATTTAGTTGATCATGTATTCATTGGTCCTCTCTTTACCTGGTACAATAAGAGAGATGATGGACTTATTTCTAAGAAATTAGACAGAGCCTTGGTAAATATCAAATGGCTTGAAATTTACCAGACTTCTACTGTGGAATTTCTGGCTCCTGAAGTTTCAGACCGTTGTGCTATTTTGATTAAGATAAATTCTCAGAATTTCTTTCCTCCAAAGCCTTTTAGATTTTTTTAATTTTTGAAGTAAGCATGCTGATTTTTGGAGATAGTTAAACAGTCTTGGATACAACCTGTTCTTGGTGAAGATCAAAAGACTTAAGCCAATTCTGAGACAATTCAATAAGGATAATTTTGGGCAACTTTCTGATAGAGTTATTTAGAAAAGATCTGAAGTCAGCCAATTGCAAACTTCATTGCTGCAATCTGCATCCACTCAGCTTTTAAATGAGTTGAAGGAAAAGGAAATTGAATTGAAAAATCTTATGCTTGCTGAAGAGAGTTTTTACAAGCAAAAGTCTCGGGTTCAATGGGTTCAAGAAGGAGATCAGAACACCAGATTTTTTCATAAGATGGTAACTGTGAAGAAAAAATCTAATACTATTAAGTCTTTACAAGATACAAATGGTGATAAACTTGAAACATTTTAGCAGATATATGAAGAAGCTGTACAGTTCTTTCAATCTTTGCTTGGTAAAAAGGATGAAGCTGTTGAAGGTTGCTCTATAGATTTACTGAAAGATATATTACAAGATACTGTTCCTAATGAGTTAAGCCAGTCTCTAACTGCTCCAGTTACTCCAGAGGAAATAAAATTCACTCTCTTCTCAATTAATGGAGAAAAGGCACCAGGGCCTGATGGCTATAATGCTCAGTTCTTCAAATCAACATGGAATATTGTGCAGCAAGATGTAGTGGAGGCCATTCTGCACTTCTTTGAAATAGGTCATTTACTTACAGCCTTTAATTCTACTGCTATTACCCTTGTGCCTAAAGTTCCCAATCCCAATAGTATTACTGAATTTAGGCCCATTTCTTGTTGCACTATCTTATATAGATGCATTACTAAAATTCTTGCTAATAGAATGAAAAAATGCCTGCCTTATTTGATAGCTGACAACCAGTGTGCTTTCATTGAGGGTAGAAAGCTTGTAGACAATGTTCTAATGGCTCAGGAAATTGTTTGTGGGTATAATAGGAAAAATAATTCTCCTAGGTGTGCTTTGAAGATTGATTTAAGGAAGGCTTTCAATTCTGTTGATTGGTCTTTTTTAATTAATGTTCTTAAAGCACACTCTTTTCCTGAAACTTTCATTTCTTGGATTTCTGCTTGTTTCACTAGTCCCATGTATTCTTTTTCTATTAATGCGGGTCTTGTCGGTTATTTTCCCGGTGCTAGAGGTGTTAGACAGGGAGATCCTATATCTCCGTATCTGTCTGTCCTAGCTATGAATGTCTTGTCTAGACTTCTTGATTTTGCTGTTCTTCATGGTATTTTTTCCTACCATCCTAAGTGCAAAAAGATTAACCTCACTCATCTTTGCTTTGCGGAAGACTTGTTGATCTTTGCTAAGGGACATCCTGATTCTGTGGCTGGGGTGAAGAATATGCTGGACTTATTCTATAAACTATCTGGATTGCAGCTGAATTGTGAGAAGAGTGAGCTTTTTACAGCTGGGGTTTCTGTTGAAAATGTACAGGAAATGCAAGCTTTATCTCAGTTTAGATTGGGATTTTTGCCTGTGAGGTATTTGGGGCTTCCTCTAGTATCAAAAAGGCTTGGAGAGAAAGATTGTGCTGCTCTTATCAACAAGGTGAAACAAAGGATTACTCACTGGACAGTGAAGTATCTTTCTTATGCTGGTAGACTTCAATTGGTTCAATCAGTGTTATTCAGTATTCATAATTTTTGGTGTCAAAGCTTTCTCTTGCCCAGTGTTGTGCTTAAAAAGTTAAACCAATTATGTTGTTCTTTCTTCTGGAAAGGAAATGACAATAATACAAAAGGTGCCAGAGTCAATTGGGATTGGATTTGTCACCCAAAGTCTGAAGGTGGTTTGGGGCTTAAAAATTCGCTTATTTGGAATCAAGCTTATGTGCTTAAACATCTCTGGGGTATATATATGTTGTCTGGTTCATTGTGGATAGCCTGGATCCAGCAGTACATTCTTAAAGGGAGGAATATTATGGAAATACCATGCCTACAGAGATACAGTTGGAACTTGAAAAAACTACTCAAATTGAGAAGTAAGGCAGCTCAGGTTATTCATGACTGGAATCTACCTAGCTACACCTTTAAGTCTTCTCTTGTTTATTATCAAATGAGACATAGGAACCCTCGTGTGAATTGGCAGAGGCTCACATGGTTTTCGTGTAATCAGCCTAAGCATTCTATTGTGAGTTGGATGACTATTTTGGATAGATTGCACACCAAAGATAGATTGCAGAATTGGAATATACAAGTGGAATCCCCTGATTGTGTTCTATGTGGGCAGGAGCTGGAGTGCAGAGTTCATATTTTCTTCACCTGTGAATATTCCAGGAAGATTTGGGAACGAATTTTGAGAGCCTGCAATTTGAGAAGAACAGTTGGAAATTGGCAAAGTGAACTTGAATGGGCTACTACAAAACTCAAAGGGAAGTCTCTTTTGTCTTTAGTTTTGAAGTTAGCTTGGAATGCATTTTGTTATGTTGTTTGGACAGAGCGCAATTGTAGAGTGTTTCAACAGAAAATGCAAACAGCTGATCAGTCCTTTCAAACCATTGTTGAGTCTGTTAGATTTCGATTACTTGGCTTTAAAAATGTTGCCAAGGATCCTATTAATGTTTTCCTTTGTAAAAGTTGGAATTTGAGTCTTGACTGGTAGTTGCCTTTTGCAGTGCAACTGTTATTGTAACTAGTTTTGGGTAGCAGTTCTTATTCCTGCTACTACCGGATGAATACACACAAATTTATCCAAAAAAAAAATAATAATACTAATGTCTTCTTTTAATAATTACTTTCTGATTTCTTTTTGTTTTAATAAGTCACTATCATAAAATTCTTTATCTAAAAAGTTATGTCATGTATTTTACTTTTCATGAATTATTATAGTAATTCACAAGATATAATTGATCAATCATTAAGTTCTTCTTTGGCTGTTTTTGATACTTAATTCCTCTTCAAATGAGATGTTAGTAATTAGATTAACACTATCCGCTCCATGTTACAATTAGTATTCATTTAAGAGTTTTTAATTAGCAGATCAGTGCTTAATTGAAGCAATGTTTAACTGAAAATATTAATAATTAGTCATTACTCTATTTTTTTAAAATTCATATATACAAGTTGATCGGTCCGCGCTGATGCTTCGGACATTCTTTGTTATAGATTTTGTTATTATTGTTTGAATGCAGAAAGGATTTCGTTTAAAAAATTTGTAATTTTATTAGTATTTTGTGTATTTGTGAAGTAGTTTGCCAATTAAATGGATCTCAATTTTCTATATATATAACTTATTAATGGTGGTTGAGTTTTATAGCTGTAAAATTCATTTTTTGTTGACAAAATCGTAGCTTGTAATCCATTTCTAATTCTCGGACATTAACATTTGCTACTTAAAATATCTTCTTTCTCATAAATCTAATTAAATTCTTTCTATCACATAGTTTGAGAAAAATAAGAGACGCTTTTATTTAAAAAAAAATCATTAAATTGAAACAAAACCAATTAGTCTGAAGATTTTAATGGGTTTTAAACATAAAATTACAGAAATAACCAAATTAGGAAGAACAAAAGGAGGACACAAAGTGGGCAAATGGGTCTTCCAAAAAAGTGGCAAAAGAACCAATTGAATGGTGATTGAGGGGCTTCTTAGTAAAAAATAATACATGATTTGATGGTCAATAAATGCTTTCACATTCAACTGGTTAAAAACTCTTGCAATTACAAAAAAAGGCTTGAGGAAAAGGGAATGGTGAGAAACTAACTTAAGGTCTTCTTAGTAATTAATCAAGTGAGAAAAGACATAAAAGGACAAAAAAATGTTCAAATCGAGATTCCTCATCGATTCTCAAAAGGAGCTTTTAGTAATATCCCTGAGTGTTTCAAATAATATTTAGTATATACAAGTGGATCGGCCCGCGCTGATGCGTCGGGCGTTCAGAAATCTACTTCTTTAAACAGTTTCCTATTCGAATTAAATTGTTTGATGCGTAGGAAAATTCGAAAGTACTATGATTTTAAATGTGTTGCATCTTTGAAAGGCTATATTATTAACATTGAGCATATGCCCTAAAGTTAGCAATAAATAGTAAATATTAGTTTGTACATGAACATGTGCAATAACTTCAATTTTGTTTCCTCCTCTAAAGTGTGTAGCACTTAAAACAAAAATTAAGTTTACTCTCTTCTTCATATAGACATTTAGAAAATGTTATTAATTGTTTGATAAGACATTGCATCACTGGAAACAAATGGTTTGTGGTCTCTTAAGAATTCACAAATTGCATCTTTAGCTAAGTTAACATTATTGAAAAACAAATCAATAACTTGATGACTAACCATCTTCGGTTTTGTTATCAAATTAAAATAAACTCTATTTGTTATGATTTTGGGCGGCCAATAAGTCCATTTGTTTTCAAAATTACAGTCTTGTCTATAATGGACTGACCATATCATCTGTATAAGATTTAGCTATATTTTTACTTAGAAATTTTATATCAGAGCTTTTAAACGTTTATGCTGCTAACCCACTAATGTTACAATTCTAAATTGTAATTCATGGGTTGAATAGCATTAATAGACATCGTTAAAAAGGGCTCCCACACAGCATAGGCCTTAGCTAAGTCTTGAAAATTCTTTGTAAATTAAGAAATACTCAACTCAAACCTCAAATCCTGATCCTTAGCTATCTTATCTAACAACTTTGTTCTAACTTAAAAGAAAATATTATTTATTTTGTAGAATAATTAAGTAGAGATAGGGGGATAGGATTTATTATAATATTTATTGTGTGAAAGAATAATTAAGTAGAAATAGGGGGATATGATTTATTATAACATTTATTGTGTGAAAGGAAACGAATAATTACAAAAAAGGGCTCAAGGGCAAGAACTGGCTATAAACTAACCTAGGGTCTTCTTAGTAATTTGACAAATGAGAAAAGACAGAAAATGACAAAAAAAAAAGTTCAAATGGAATCTCCTCATCAATCCTCAAAATGGGCATTTAGTAATTTTATTGGAGGTTTCAAATAATATGTAGTATATATATATGATATATGATATGATATGATTTGATGGTCAATAAATGCTTTCACATTCAATTGGTTAAAAACTCTTGCAATTACAAAAAAGGGCTGGAGGAAAAGGAAATGGTGAGAAACTAACTGAGGGCTTTCTTAGTTATTAACCAAGTGGGAAAAGATATAAAAGGACAAAAAATGTTCAAACCGAACTTCCTCATTGATTCTCAAAAGGAATTTTTAATAATATCCCTGGGTATTTCAAATAATATTTAGTATATATACTTGATAGCCATGCATGTTTTTAAGCATCATGATCAGTAAAATTTGATTTACCTTTGGGATTTCTTTATTTGGTGAAAGATTGCTTCTTATTTTTTATATGATTTTCTTTGTAATTTTACTTAATTTGCACTCGTCTTAATTAGTGGTTAATGATATGCATGCTCCTCTTTACTAACCAATCTATATTTGTTTGAACACTTGTTCTTCTTCTTTTTTTTTTTAAACTTTTTTTAATATTATATCCAAAAATTGTGGCAAAATGCTCAATTTGGGGCCAAATGTTTGACGCGATGCTAAATTTGGGGCCAAACATTTCAATTGTAACAAAATGAGGCCAAACGTTTTCGGACTTGCTCAATGTGGGGCTTTTTCAGACGGAAATGGGACGGTGCACAACACGCACCGTTAACCCTCCATTTAACTCCAACATGGTCTTTTTTTTTTTCAATTACCTTTTCTTTTTTCTCTCTTTTCTTTCTTTTTCTTTTCCTCTTATCCTTTTGTCTCAACCCAAACCTATTAGCGCCGCTCCATCCTAGCTCTCTGCAAACCTAACTCCTCCTTTCTCAACCCAAACCTAGCTCTCATCCGCCGTCCCTGTCATTGGGCTCACTGGAAGCAACCTCGCCATCCATCAGCAGCCGCATAGGAGGAGTCAGTGGCGGTTGATTGCCCCATTTCAAACAAGGCAGCTCGAAATTGTGAAGAGGCTTAGATCTCTCGGGTCCCATCACCATCAAGTTTCTTCTTTTCTCTCTCTCTCTCTCCCCAGACTGATAAACACTCTGACAGAAAAGATTTCATTTTTTTTTCTCAAAGTTAGGGTTCATAGGAAAGAAATTGGGGTTTTTTTTTTTCAAGGTATTGTTTTGGTGATCAGAAACGGCAGGAAGAGAGAGTTTGAAGAGTAGAACAACATAGTGGGAAGCAAGAAGCATCAGACGGTGGGATTTTTTCGGCAAGGGCAGAAAGAAAAGCCCAGATCGAGGCTCGATTCGGACACTTGGAGGGTTGATTCGGTGAAAGGGTTGGCTAAAGTTGCTTACACTGCTATTTAATTTGTTAGTTTTTCTGGGGTTCAATTCCCAGAGTTGGAGTGAAAGCGATGAAAGGGAGGGATCCTAATCGACTACTGAAATGTGGAAAGTGATAATTCCTAAGCTTAACTGAAGAGGTATAAAGCAGCAATCTCTATTGGTCCCCTGAAGAAGACGAGAAGCTTCTCAGGCATATAACAAAGTACGGACGGAGCTC
This sequence comes from Corchorus olitorius, assembly GCA_001974825.2. Taxonomy (NCBI): domain Eukaryota; kingdom Viridiplantae; phylum Streptophyta; class Magnoliopsida; order Malvales; family Malvaceae; genus Corchorus; species Corchorus olitorius. The sequence continues at coordinate 29,422 of AWUE01016842.1, forward strand.
TGTCCCTAAGCAAGCTGGTAATAATTCTTAACTCTCCCTTTTCCATGTCTGTTTCTTCTTTTTTAAAGACAGTATTCATGAAATTGTTTTGTTTCAAAAAATATGGCAAATTTGCAGGTTGTTAGGGGCCAAAACCGGGAAGGCTCAAGTCTACCGAATCCTCTCCAAACACCCTCCAAGGTTGGGCCAATCTATCTCTTATCCATTTCTATTTTTATTTTGGCCCAACCAAACACATACACAAATATTGGGTAAATGGGCCACAAATATCTCACAAAAGCCCACTTCTCTTTTACCCAATAACCAAAAAGTCCCCAAACACATATATAACACAGGGGCAATTCTATTCCAAAAGTTCTCAAACACATATATAACACAGAGGCATCTATATTCTAGTCCCCAAACACATATATAACACATGGGCAATTCTATTACAAAGTCCTCAAACACTTATATAACACCGAGGCATTTATATCAAAGTCCCCAAACACATATATAACACAGGGGCAATTCTATTACAAAGTCCTCAAACACATATATAACACAGAGGCATTTATATCAAAGTCCCCAAACACATATATAACACAGGGGCATCTCTATTACAAAGTCCTCAAACACATATATAACACAGAGGCATTTCTCCTTATGGCAAAGACCCATAATATACGTGGGCTTTGCTATTAAGGCATTTCTCTTTGGGGAAAAGGCTCATAATATATATAAACATGGGCCTTGCCACCAAATTCCTATACTATATATATATATATATACATACATATATGTGACAAAGGCCCTGTCGTAACGTTCGGGTCCGGGGAACCCTGACGAGACGACGTTGGTAAGAAGGAGTCGCCACTAATCTTTTTTAAGGTGTGATTAGCCACCTATCTTAAGTTTAATACTAACCTAGGCTTGGCGAAGGTCGTACTAAACCTAACCATGTCTGCTTAACCAGAGTCTATGGGTTCGGGAGTCGATTATTCTCGGGGAAGGATTAGCACCCCCGAGTCGCCCGTCAAATGACGGTACCTCTAGTCTAATTAGATCTACTGGGTCGAAATAAAAAGGTTGCTTTTAATCCTGATCTTGATTATTATTAGAAAAAAGGTTAAAAAAGAAAATAAAAACCATTTTTGAAACCAAATGTCGAGAATTCGAAGAATATAATCGAACACCGTCGATCAATTCTGTCTCGATTCTCTTTCACTGTTCGTTCTCTTGTTGAGTGTTCCGCACCGGGAAGAAATTTTGAAAATGCTGTGATAAAATCTTTTTCCATTTTTTTTGAGTTTGAAAAAACTTGATCAATTTTTATTAATTTCCAAAATCTTCTTTTGGAATTGCTTAATTAAAAAATATTCTTTTTTTGAAAACACTTACCTTGAAAACTCTTGAATTACCCATTTCTTGATTTTTGAAAATGGAATAAGAGAACATGATTTGAGAGAAAAAACCTTTTTCAAAACACCTTTTATTGTTTCTTTTGATTTTATGATTTTCACTTTTTTTTTATTTTTATTTTTCTATCTCTAAATTAATGCATGTATGCAAACGATGAATGCAAGGTCCAATTATTAAGAGTTAACTCACGTAACCCGGGTTTTTGAAAGCACTTCCCGGGATATATGCTCAGAGCCCCGACGCATCCCGAGAAAAGCCGTCTCATCCTCGGAGACATTCAGTGGCCCCGAAAACTCGATCACTCACTGAATGCCCCTTCTTCGGAAAGGTTACGGTCATTAACTGAATTAAAGTGGCATGATATGCAAACAGATATAATCGATGACAAGTAAATATAATATGCATGCAATTAAGTTCTACTTTACTAAATTATTACAAACCAAAGCCCGATTGGACCAAATTAACAAATTAATCATAACTAAAAGAAATAGAAACTTATGGGCCGGACTGGGTCTACTTGGGACCTTTTCTGCACACTAAGAAAACCATTAGCGAAGTTCAGGAGGCATACACATAAATCAAAGTGCAAATTCAAAATCAAGAACCAAAGCAAGAACAAATTGAATTTAAACAAAATGGAATACAACTCATGGGACATACATACACCACAATTGAATTTAATTTAGGAAATCAAATCTTTAGACTGAGAATCTTAATTCTCAAATTAAAAGGCATTTAAAAGGATTCACTAATTTTTTTTAAGTTAATTTCAAATTTGGTAAATTGGGGTTTTTAACTCCAAGCTTTGTTTTTCCAAGAATTAAAAATGACCCAAAGTGTCTTAACATATCATCCTCAAGTCATTTTTAATTTAAGGAAAAATCATAGTTTTAAATCAAAACCTCAATTTTTCAAATCCAAAGTAACCCAATTCGAAACTATAAAATCAATTTAATTTACTTCCAACTTGATCATCAAGATTTCAAAATCAATTGGCCATGACCAACACAAATTTCACTTAAAAAAATTCAGTCTCTTAGCCTAAATCCCAATTTCCGTATTTAATTAGCATAATTCAAAAACAAAAAGCACAAATTAAATACCAATAATATAAATCAAGCACTTAATTGCAAAATTCTAGCATAATTTCTAAAATCAGGGGTCAAATTGAATAAAGCAAGGATCAAATTGCATTTAATTGGGAAATAAACCATAAATCAGGGACCAAGCCGCACAAATCGCAAATAAAATTCTAAATCAGGGATAAAATTGAATCAATTGATAAATTGTGCATTGATTGGGGACTAATCTGAAAACGGAAACAAATTTTATGTTTTATGTGAATCAAATATGAAACTATAGGACTTAATTGCATGAAATTGAAAAGTCTAAAAACAAACTTACCTGAAACGACGCCGTTTAGCCCAGCTCCCCTTCTTATGCGTTTTCTTCTTCCTCCCCTTCTTCTGTTATTTCTTCTCTTATCAAACCCTAATTATTTTCACACTATCACCGGCGCCGCTCCTCCAACGTCTCGCGAACTCGAGTCCACTTCTCGTTTTCCATTATCAGGCCTAAACTTTCTCAAACCCCCCTTAATCTAAATGAAACTCCACAAGTTCGATCTCTATAACCCGACGGTGAACTCTCTTAGCCTCGAATGGAGCCCGTCAGTACTAAAACCATCTCTCAATCTCGGGTGTGTTGCTCTTTTTTGGAGAAAATGAGAAGGGTGTTTCAAGTGGGAAAGCTCGAATTGTGCAAGATTTCAGAGAGAGCAAAAACGATGAACAAGAAAGTTTTCGGGATGAGAGTTTTTTCATCTCTTTTTCTTTTGAGGGAAAAGCGTCTTGCTTTAGAGTCGGGTCATGAAGTTTCTGTGTATTTTCAGGACGTGCGTGTTTCGGGTGTGGGTTCTCTTGTGAGAGAAAGGTTCGAGGGAGGCGGTGTGGGAAGGAAAAATGGAAGAGTCTGTGGATTGGCCTTGTGGACTGTGTAGTGTGTTTATCGAGAATTTGAGAGTCAGCCGAGGTAAGATTGTGAAGAGAGAGCGATAGAAGATGAGGGTGTCAGATTGAGTGTGTTGTGTTTATGGAGGTCAATGAGGGTGTGAGGATCAGATGGGGAGATGATCGAGCCAGGGAAGAGTCGAGATGAGCTCTCTGTGTTTCTGTGGAGATGGGGTCTGTGTATCCAGAGAATGAGGGTAGGTGAGAGCTTCTGAAGATAAGATGGTGTGAGGGAGGGAGATCCCCTTTTTTGTTAGCTGCCCTTTTTTCTTATCCCCCCCTCTCTCCTTGGTTAGCTAGCTGTATTATCTCCTGAATTAATTCCTGTAATTGTCAAAATTATCTTGATATGTTTTGCAGAGACGGTTGTTAAGGATAAGACCAAGGTGCTGAGCTGGCTTTGATGAGCTGACATGGAGGGTGATCTGGCAAAGGATTTTCTCCCAGGTGAATTTCTCTCTTTCTCCATCCATAACTGTTTCTGTTTGGCTACTGTCTTTGTGCTTTGAATGACCTGTGTGCCTCTGCCTTTAATTTTGGAATGATGATTGGCCATAATCTCTACCACTGCTTGCTAGCCTTCTGCATTTTTTCCTTATTCACGTGAAGCTTACTGAATTGATCGCACAAATTTGATGCACCAGCATTTTGTTTGACTGCAGTTTGGGATTCTACTTTGCCCTTGGCCATGTTAAATTTTGATCTTAGGTTCTTGGTGACATGATTGTACTGCCATGGTCTTTGTTACGTTATGAAATGATTTTCTCATCTTTTACAGCTTGGTCGGTGGACTTCCACACGTGTCGCAGCACATCAATCGAGTTTGTTTTCCACATCGAGCTTGAGTCTAGCTATTCTTGATACATCGGGAATTCCATAAGCTTCCAAGGTGCTCGAGGCAAGCAGCTTGATCATCGGTATTGTTTCAAGGAAGCACAAAGTTTTTTTGAGAAAAAGGAATCAAAAAGAAATTCATTGTAATATAAATTGGATTTGAAGAGAAATCTTCTCTTCTCCTTTTTTTTTTTTTTTAGTATTTTTGTGCTTATGCAAATATACCAAGGATAAACCCAACTAATGATTGCAATGCATGACTATGATTTATGATCAACATGTGCCACTAAATGCCCATATGACTAATTTAGCAGATAAAAATGAATATAACATGCCTAATGAGGAATGAAACAGAAGAGAAAAAAAATGCTTAATGTGATAAACATGCTTAATGGGAAACGAATATGATCAACGAAACTAGATTGGACAAAGACAAACTTAATAAAACGAGAGACATGAAAATGCCATTATTTATTACTAAGACAACCTAAGTTATGTGATTATAGTGCAATGGTATTGAATTACTAAATGAAGCTAAATCATGAATTATGTAAAAATGCCAAAGGTGCATATTTTAAGATTTTTTTGGTTTTTTCAAAATGCAATCTAAATGATCAAGATGAATTAGCTAACCTAAATTAAGAGTGGACTTAAAATGACCAAAATGCCCCCTGAATGTGCAAATGACTGAAATGCCCCTAGATTCTTGAGAATGACCAAAATGCCCCTGAGTGACCCTAATGCCAAACAAATTGATTTAATTAAAGGATATAGGACAGAAATGGGTGTCTACAGGCCCAAGCCATGTGCACTACAATGGGCCTTGTTACTATTAAAGCTCTTCACTCAAGCCCAAGAAGGCCCAAAACGGTGGAGGCCTTGCCATTTCACCACCAAGCCAAGCACGTGAAGACAAAGGGCACACAACCCTATTCCCTGCTGCAACATGTCAGACTTTCCTGCAGAGGAAAGCATCTAAGGGAAGAACCCTAATTAACTCAAACTTCTCCATTTTTACCTATTTCTAGCAAAGGATTATCACTAACTAATCCTTTTTGCAGGCACTAACTGTGGTCCAAGCCCACAGGCGGGAAAACAAATTGGGGGGGGGGGGGGTGGAATGGATGACAAAAGGAGAAAGAATCTCCCTTGATTAATTTCTTTGGAGTGGGCAACTATGCTTGGAAGTTGTTCCTTAACACCAAAGGGAAAATCAACGGGTTGCAGAGGGTGGAATCAAAAGACAAGCTATTTTGACTTTGAGAGGGGACAGCTAGTTTGCTGTAAAAAGCAAACCGACGATGGCGACGGGAGCTCGGTGAAATGTGGTGTCGATTTCAACGCAAGAATGCCCACTGTTCTCTTCTTCAAAAATGGAAGATTCCTTGTCTTGAACCGAGAGGCTATTCACTGAATCAATGAAAAGCAAGAGCCATCTAGGGTGACCGGACAAAGCTTCCGACCGGGCAAGAGACACACTATAAAAGGAGCTCACCACCGTCGAAAATGGCAACAATTCTAAGAGCAACGCTAAGAGGGGAAAGAACTAAGAAAAAGAGAGAATTTCTGCTACACAACTTCCAGCCATTTGTTTCTTGGCTATTCTCTCAAGAATCACCCCACATTCACATTTGCAAGAGTCCTCCAAGGATTTCCAGCAACAAGCAAGAGTCATCTTCTTCAAATTAGTGTTTTCCTCTACCGTCAATGGCTTGTGTTTTGATTCCATTGCTCTCGATGTATTCTTCCTCCTTTTCCCCCAAATCCCTCTTCCAATTTGTTTCTCATATGTTCTAAAATCAATGAAGAGCTTGATTTATTCCATTTCAAAGAAATCTGTGTTTTCTGCTACTTTGTTCATCTTTTTCATCCTCCTCAGTTCCTGCAACTTTAAAACTGAGTTTTGCCCATTTCCTGCTGCGTCAATTGCCCAATCCCACAAAGGCCGAGTTTTCCCGATTTTTCCTGCCGCGCCCCTAATTATTTGGGCCTTAGCGTCTTGGGCCTCATCTTGCGCAAACCCAGCTCCTCTTCTGGGGAGATTTGGGCTAGGCTTGAGCCCAAAGTGAGCCAAACCAGTCCTTTCTCACATTCCCACAAAAAGGCTCCCACATTTTCTGGCGACTCCACTGGGGAGCCTTTTGGAAGTCGGAAATTCAAGTGAGATGGCGCGACCAAGAGCTGTCCGGCAACAAAATCACCAGAATCCTCCTGCTGACATCGACGACATGCATGAGGAGCAGGAAGAATCCTCAAACCAGCAGCAGGAGAACTCAACTGCACAAGAGCAAGATCCACCAAACCCCGCTGAAGTTATGGTCGAACTAGCCCGTGGCATCTATCAAAGCCAACTCGAGCTACTAGAGGCCATTCGGGAGACCAGGTCTCAAGCCACTAATGGAGGCGAGTCCCATGATGGAAGCAGACGCCCTACTCCACCTGGTGGTGATGATGGCCCACCGAGGCACACCATAGAAACGCAGCAGCAAAATGAGCCTTCTCAAGGCTTTGCTACTCTTTCTGATCTCACCACCCTGCTGGAGAGGGAAAAGGGCCAAGCTCTCACGTCCTACTTTCATCTTCATGAAGGATCCACCTTACCCGAAGCACTTGGTGGACAAGCCGTACCCACCAAACTATGAAGCTCCCACCTTCCCACAGTATGATGGTAGGAAAGGTAACGCCGTAGAGCACGTCGGCAAGTTTTTAGACGCGATGAGTCCTCATTCCATGAACCCAGAACTTTGCCTTCGAGAGTTCTCTAAGTCTCTCACTAGGCGTGCTTATACTTGGTATACTACCTTGAGTTCTGGATCCATCAACTCATGAGAAGTGATGGCAGAGAAGTTTTGCAGAAAATACTTTCAAAGTGAAGAGAGGATCACTATTCTTCAACTCCAAAATACCAACCAAAGGTCATCTGAAGGCCTCGTTGATTTTGTGAAGAGATTCCGAGACCTCTCCCTTGTCTGCTATGAAGAAAATCCAGAATCCATGCTAGTGGAGATTTGCATCCACAACATGCTGCCAGAATCTCGTGCCGTGCTGGAGAACTTGGGCATAGGCCAGTTTGCAAGGCTCCTCGATGCGGCAAGAAAAACAGCTCAATCTGTAAAGCTACCTGTTTCCCGCTCCACCAGAAGCGAAAAGCCACAGGGACACCAGACCCTTGTTGCGGCAGGAAACAACAAAAACAGGCCTAATCAGAAAAGGCCAAGAGAAGTAGTGCCGCCAGTCCCATTTACTGCGGCAGAAGTTGACACACTTGTAGATCAGTGGTTGACCGATGGTATCTTGCGGCAGAATCCTGTGAGCAAAGAGCCAACTGAGCAGGATAAGCAAGACCCATGATACTGTCGACTCCATCGATACGTCCACCATCCCACTCTATCTTGTCAATCGTTGAGAAAGATCATCCACAGAAAGATCGCCGATGGAACTCCGGAGGTGCCGGAGAGAGCCCAAAGGATTAACGATGACCCTTTGCCCCGTCACCAAGCACAGGGGGCTGTGGCAGTCGTTATCCATAGCGGCCCAGAAATTCCGGAAGAGGCGCCGGAGTCGTCCACCTAAAAAGAGAATACCATCCGAACCTTGCAGAAGAGCCACCGCTTCAAGAACCTGTTCAACCATTTGGGGTTGAATCCAGAAGCAAGAAGGACAGCTACCGAAGCTCTGATCACTATTGCTGCTCAATCTGAAAGTGAGGCATGTTTCACCGCCGCAGCTCAGGCCAGCAGGACTGTGTTGGAGGCTACCGATGCCATCACATTCACTGATAAGGATATAGAGGTGCAACAACATGATCATCGGCGCCCTCTGTATGTCACTGCTATGATCAACAATGTGGAAGTCAGAAGGGCTTTAGTGGACACGGGATCTTCATTGAATCTCGTATCCATTCACACGCTTACAGCAGCAGGAATACCCAGGCACAGAATAACCAGAGCCACTATGACTATCGCTGGCTTTGGTAATTCGACTGAAGAGACCTTGGGTCATGTCCTGCTGGATTTGCAAATGGGCCCTGTGAAATCTCTCACCTGTTTCCACGTCATCAATGCCGAAACTTCCTATCATATTCTACTCGAAAGGCCTTGGCTGCACAAGCATCAGATCATCCCTTCCACTTACCACCAGTGTGTGAAGGGAAGATTAAATGGAAAAGTCTTCAAAATCTCAGCCAATACTACTCCTTTTGACGAAACAGAAGCTCATTACGCCGAAGCATCCTTCTTTGATGATCTTGAACCTGCCCAGGGTGCCCGAGTGACTAAGCCAACTGGTACTCCTTTGCCCAAATGGGAAGACATTCGAGGCGATCCAGACTGGGATCTCCGAGCTACACTTGATCGCAAGAAGCAGAAAAGGACACAATCTTCACCACAATGCCGCAAAACTGTCTATCATAGCGGGAAGGTAGTCTATCGCTTATGAAGGTGTGCGGGGTCTCCTAAAGATCCTCAAGGAGATCCCAACACCAGTAGCTGTAATGACTGCAATCTTGTGAGTCCTGAGCATACGGCAGGAGATGCTCCAAAAGAGCCATCCGTGGCAGTCGATGAGCCCTTAGAGGTTGTAGATGTCAGCGATGCTCCTGCCGCACAGCACTGTGTGTCTATCAGTTCTTCTCTAAGCCCTGCCGAGAAGGACCAGCTTGTCAAATTATTGAAGGAATATGAAGATGTCTTTGCGTGGAGCTACAAAGACATGCCGGGCCTGGATCCTGCTATGGTGGCCCACTCATTGAATGTTCGGCCTGATGCTAAGCCAGTCAAGCAGCACGCTAGGGTTTTCCATCCTGCAGTAGAAGACCAAATCAAAGAAGAAGTGGAAAAGCTCCTAGCCGCAGGATTCATTAGGCCAATTCAGCACCCAACATGGTTGTCCAACATAGTTCCTGTGAAGAAGAAAAATGGCAAAATAAGATGCTGCGTGGACTTCATAGACTTGAATAAGGCGTGTCCCAAAGACGATTTTCCACTGCCAAACATGGATGTCCTCATTGATTCCACGGCAGGACATGCCATGTTCTCCTTCATGGACGGCTTTAGTGGTTACAATCAGATCAAGATGGCCCAAAAGGATGCTGAGAAGACAGCATTCTGGACACCCATCGACAACTTCTATTACACGGTGATGCCCTTTGGCCTCAAGAATGCCGGAGCCACTTACCAACGTGCCATGACCGCAATCTTCCACGATTTAATGCACCAAGACTTGGAAGATTATGTCGAGGATGTCGTGGTCAAATCAAAGACAAGGGAAGGGCATTTCGATGCTCTGAAAAGGGTATTCAACCGTTGCCGTGCTTACAAACTCAAGATGAATCCTGCCAAAATGTGCCTTTGGGGTCCCCGCAGGAAAGTTTCTTAGCTTCCTTGTTTACAAACGAGGAATCAATATGGATCAGAGCCGCATAGACGCGATAGCCGAGATGAAGAGGCCTACCAATGTAAAGGAGCTGAAAAGCTTTCTTGGCAGGCTATCTTACATAAGGCGTTTTATTCCAGGTCTTGCGGCGAGCACCACAGTCTTTCACCCCTTTGTTGAAGAAAGGGAAGCCATATGAATGGGAACACAATCATGAAGAAGCCTTTATGCACTTGAAGAAGCAGTTGAGGAGCCTCCCAACAGTGCAGTCTCCTACCGCAGGAAAGCCTCTAAGGTTATATCTGGCCATGACAGACACAGCTATAGGTGGATTGTTGGCTTAAGTCGATGAGCAAGGAATAGAGTGCCCAATTTATTATATCAGTCGCGCACTGCAAGAATCCGAAAGGAAATATCCTAGGATCGAAAGGATGTGCTTAGCGCTGATTTATGCTTCCCAGAAGCTGAGGCACTATTTCCTTGCTCACGAGATAAACTTGATGACAAAGTCCAACCCAATCCGCTATCTACTAGCAAAACCATCTCTGTCAGGAAGACTGGCCAACTGGCTGCTGCAACTGTCGCAGTATTCTATTTCCAGCCACAATCCTTCTGCCATCAAAGGACAGCTGTAGCGGACCTTCTTGCCGAGTTCCCAGGCGAAGACTCCTCCTCCATATCAGAAGAAATCCCAGGAATGGAAGAGCAAGTTGCCACTGCAGAACCAGTACAACCCCACACTTTATACTTTGATGGGTCCTCCACGGCAGAAGGAGGAGGTGTTGGCATTGTAATATTGGATGGAAAGGCTCAAGCGATCACTCTGTCTTGCAAACTTGACTTTCCGTGCTCGAATAATGTTGCCGAATATGAGGCTTATCTCATTGGTCTTTTGGCTGCCAAAGAAAGAGGAATCAAGCATTTGAGAGTTAAAGGCGATTCCAACTTGGTTATTAGCCAAGTAAATGGGGAATTCGCACTCAAAGAGCCCTCTTTGGCGCCTTACAGAGCCATGGCACGAGAGCTAGAAAAGTCGTTTGAGACTTTTGAGATCGTTCATGTGCAGAGAGGGGAGAATCGATATGCTGATTCGCTAGCCACCTTGGGATCAAAGCTCATTTTCCCTGGCGATTCCGCCCAATTCGAAGTAGTCAGGCGAGTCTCCCCAGTCACCAGCCTGCCCAAGCAAGGGCCCACAACCGAGAAGGAAGATTGGAGGAGCTCAATCAGCAAAGCCCTGCTATCTGATGATTTTCCATCGATGAAAGAGCTCAAAGATTACACTCTGATCAACAGAGATCTTTATCGTCGGATGCCCGGAGGAATTCTTGCACGCTGTATCAAAAAAGAGGAAGGCAGAGCTCGTCCTCAAATAGACTCATGAGAAGTCTTGTGGCATAGCTCCTGAAATTAGCCTCTATCGAAGATTACAGCGACTTGGCTATTCTTGGCCAGACATGAAGAAGGAAGCATCCGCTCTGCAGCAGGAATGCGAAAACTGCAGCCCAATGTTTGGAGAGAAAGAATGCCTTGCCTTAGATGCCGCAGGAGATTGGCGACAGCCACTCTTGGATTTCTTGATTGATAACGTCCTGCCACAGGACGCAAAGAAGGCATATGCCCTTAGGAGATCTGCAGCAAGATTCTTCGTCGATAATGGCATTCTTTTCAAAAAAGGATTCACTGGAGAACCCTTGAGATGCTTGTCTGCCGAAGAAGCTCCCAAAGTCATGGCCGAAATCCATTCGGGTGATTGTGGAGAACACCAAGGCAGGAAGAAACTCTACCAACAGCTGATATCATGCGGGTATTATTGGCCTCGAATGAAAAAGGAGTCCAAAGAATATGTGATTCAGTGCTCAACATGTCAATTCCATGGAGCAATGATTCATGCTCACCCCTCAACACTTCAAGATATGAGGACTCCTTGGCCCTTCCACACTTGAGGGCTAGATTTGATTGGTCCAATCCACCCTGCATCTGACAAAATGATATGGATCCTTGTGGCCACAGAATACTTTAAAAAATGGGTGGAGGCAGAAGCTTTGACAAAGGCGACTGGTCCTGCTGTAACCCGATTCATTAAAGAGTCAATCATTTGCAGATTCGGAGTTCCCCACAGGATCATCACCGACAATGGCACCCCATTTGTGAACCAGTATGTTAGCAAACTCTTGGATGATTATGAGATCAGGCACCGAAGGTCGACAGCCTACTACCCACAAGGAAATGGCCAAGCCGAAGCAACAAATAAGGTGTTGCTCAAAATTTTGAGCAAGATGGTGTACGAATACAAGAAAGGCTGGACCACCCACTTGCCTGATGCTTTATGGGCCTATCGGGTCCATCCCCGATCCTCTACAGGCTTTTCTCCTTACTCCCTAGTTTATGGCGCCGAAGCTATCCTGCCGGTCGAGATTGTCAAGCCAACGACAAGAATCCTGGCCTCGACTGACTTAGACAGCTCATTTGTCATGTGTGGAGGGCAGAGATTAGTCGAGTTGGAAGCTGTGGATGAGATAAAAGAGCAGGCTAAGGCCAACATGCTGAAATATCAAGCATCCATGGCCAAGACTTATGGCAGGAAAGTCAATCCTAGGACCTTTGTGGCAGGACAGCTGGTGCTTAAGGCGGATGATCACGTGAGAAGAAATTTGCCCCGACCTTCCAAATTTGCTCCAAATTGGAGTGGGCCTTACATCGTGACAGAAGCCTTTGCTAGTGGATATGGTGAGATCATGAAGCCCAACGAGCCAAACTGGTATGAGTTAATTAATGCCAAATGGCTTAAGTCCTACCATTGCTAAAATGCATTTCATTTGCTTAAGGGTAGGCCTCTCTAGCTAGCCCATAGGATTCCGTAAAATCCCTTGTACTTGGGCCCTTTTGATTATTACCTAAATAAACATAGAGCTTTCATCAAAAAACTCTAAGTATTTCACCACAAATTCTTTGATTCTTTCATACTTCAAATTACGGCAGGAAGCACATGCTTAGCAAACACAAATCCTGCAGTAACAAATAAAGGCACTATGCCAAACATCCATACACAAAATACTTAGAGTTATCTCAAATACATACCCAAAATACAGAAATATTCAAACAGCCATAGAAAATATTCAGAGATTACAAATCAGCCAACTCAGGGCTATCCATCAAACAAAAGTGAAAACAACAGTCTTGTTGCGCTTGCGGAGAAAAGCAGAGATGCAGTCATGATTCACAACATTGGCAAACCGCTTCTTGTGAGCAGCTTCCGCTTCCACAATGGTCTTCTTCAGAATGGCCACACGTTTCTCGCACTGCTCTAACTCTTTCTTTAACTTGTTGAGCTCTTGAGTATGCGCTTTGTCCTTCTCCGCTTCCGGAGAGGAATATGCCTCACGACCACAGAAGACTTGGGCCAAGAAGTAGACATGTTTCTGGAAGGGTTCAACATGGAAGCGATGCTCTTTTGCTCGCCTAATGGCATCCCTCCAATCAAAAAAGCAAGGACTCTGTGATGTCACTCACAGCAGTTGTCTCCATGTCATACAAAGCATGGCAAAGCAGGCCAAAAGCGAAGGTAGCTCCTGCTGAGAAGGCTCCAATATTGGCAAGAAAGTCTGGATATACCTTCAGGATCTTATCGGCAATGGGTTTCAAGTGAGAAATCACAGCAAAAGGAGTGTTCTCCACCTGAACCATGGTGCCACCTTTGCTCATATAGTGAAAGAAGTAAGAACTGGGGCGAGAAGCTTTGCCCACTAAGTCGTTCAGCAAGGTCCGATAAGGAATCCTCCCACTTCCTTCACTCTGTCCTGCTGCACTACTAAAACCAGCTTCATCAACAGCCTTGGCATTTCCTGCGAATAACCAATGGCAAGGATTTCAGAAATCACATCAACAAAAAGAGGGAAAGATGAAAACGCAAAAGTGGAGAGAAGCTTACCACCATCGGCGATGCCAGTCATCTGAGTACCTTCAACGAAGGGTACTTCAATCGTTTGCTTGGATGGCATAACCTCTTCCTCCACACCAATACCAGAACTAGGGCCAGCATTGGAAGACTTGGGAACGTTCTGGGGGCTCTGCCTCACTATCTCAGCATCCTCCATAGCCATATCAAAGGGCTCATAATCTTCATCGGAGTCCCCCTCTTCACCAGCGGCTTCATCTGAGCTTTTACCTAATCCGTCGAAGTCATCAGCCTCCTCATCACCCTCTGAGCCGGCATCAGAATCGGCATCTCCCTCCTCCTCAGATAGGACAACCTCAGGCTCCTCTACCATTTTCCCTTTCATCTTCATACCTACGAATTGGCGAAAAGGAGAAACAGGTGAGACGAAATTTCTGAAGCCTTAGAGACCCATCTCGTTTATGAATGGGGACTAAGGGAGGAAATAAGCTCACCTGGGCCTTTCAAGGAAGGATCATCCATGCTTTTATCAGTCTCGCTAGCAGCTTGGTTCAAGTCAAAGTCTAAAGACAGACAAACAAGGGAAAAATAGGTATTTCTTTTCTTCTCGAATAATATAAAAGAGAGAGAAAAGAAAGGAAGACAAACTTGCCCCGACCAAACCAGCACTTCTGGCAGGCACATTTTCCTGCGGAGATACAAAAGAGCTTCAGAAGCAAGTCCCAGCAGGAAGAAAAAAAAACAACAACATTGTGAAGTTGAAGAAGTGTGGGAAACCAGTCATTTCTCACATTCCCACAAAAAGGCTCCCACACAAGTTTGCAGAGGTGTGGGAAGAGGTGCCGGTTAAGGTGGATTAATTACTTGAAGCCTGATTCAAAGAGAGCAACTCAATCTTCTTCTATTCTTTGGCCAAAAAAAAATCTTCTTCTATTCTGCATTTTTTCCCCTTGCAATGGGTTTCTGGGCAACTCAACTCAATAATATTTTTTGGTTAAAAAATAAAAACAGAAGTTCTTGTTTAGCTGAATGTGAAGCGTATTTTGTCTGATTGGTGAGATTAGTCCACTGTGAAGTTTTTAGCTCATTTGGAACACTTGTTATTTTGGGCCAATCGGGGCCCATTAGTGACGTATTGAATCGTCTTCGATTTGGCAAACCTCAATGCTTTTCTTTCCATTGTTTATGGCCTAACTATAATTATTTTGGTGAGATTAGTCCACTGTGAAGTTTTTAGCTCATTTGGAACACTTCTTATGCCTATCGAGGCCCATTAGTGACGTTTTGAATCGTCTTCGATTTGGCAAACCTCGATGCTTTTCTTTCCATTGTTTATGGCCTAACTATAATCATTTTGATGAGATTTTGTGTTTATTTAATTGCTATGGATGAATAATTTTGATGCTTGCTTGGTTGGCTGGATAATGTTGCAGGCCGACAATTTATGTCAGTAAAGGAATTTTTTTTACTAGTTTTTTTTTTTAAAAAAAAGCCACCTGTTATTTCTAATTTTAGCTTTCCAAAAAAAAAAATATTACACCTGGCTTAATGTAGCTTCTACGTGGCTAAAAAAATGTTCTATGTGGCTTAAAATGGCCTTTCACGCGCGTAAACGGTAAGTGTATTACACTTACCTATTTCCGTCAGAAAAAGCCCCGAATTGAGCAGTCCCGAAAACGTTTGGCCCCATTTTGTTACAATTGAAACGTTTTGCCCCAAGTCGAGCATTGCGGCAAACGTTTGGCCCTAAATTGAGCATTTTGCAAAAAATTGTTACTATTATATATATATATAGACACACACACTAAATAGTATTTGAA
This sequence comes from Corchorus olitorius, assembly GCA_001974825.2. NCBI lineage: Eukaryota > Viridiplantae > Streptophyta > Magnoliopsida > Malvales > Malvaceae > Corchorus > Corchorus olitorius. Next base: position 44,757 of record AWUE01016842.1, read on the forward strand.
AGACCCAGGATATTTACCAAAGGCCCCTTTTGAGGATCGATGAGGAGGCTCCATTTGAACTTTTTTCGTCTTTTTCTGTCTTTTCTCACTTGCCAAATTACTAAGAAGACCCTAGGTTAGTTTTTAGTCAGTTCTTGCCCTTAAGCCCTTTTTGTAATTATCCTTTCCTTTCACATAAATGTTATAATAAATCATATCCCCCTTAATTATCTAGAATTGTAACCTCTCTTCAGGCCTTTCATGTCCATATGAAGAAGAAAGCAAACTTAGTTTTTGTTTAAGTGCTACACATTTTAGAGGAGGAAATAAAATTGAAGCTATTGCACATGTCCATGTACAAACTAATATTTTTAATTTATTGCTAAATATGCTCAATGTTAATAGTATAGCCTTTTAAAGATGCAACACATTTAAAATCATAGTACTTTCGAAATTTTCTACGTATCAAACAATTTAATTCAAATAGAAAAATGTTCAAAGAAGTAGATTGATGAATGCCCGACGCGCCAGCGCGGGCCGATCCACTTGTATATACTAAATAGTATTTGAAAGACCCAGGAAATTTACCAAAGGCCCCTTTTGAGGATCGATGAGGAGGCTCCATTTGAACTTTTTTTGTCCTTTTCTGTCTTTTCTCACTTGTCAAATTACTAAGAAGACCCTAGGTTAGTTTCTAACCAGTTCTTGCCTTTGAGGCCTTTTTTGTAATTATCATTTCCTTTTTGTCATCTTCTGTCTTTTCTCATTTGCCAAATTACTAAGAAGACCCTAGGTTAGTTTCTAGCCAGTTCTTGCTCTTGAGCCCTTTTTTGTAATTATCTGTTTTCTTTCTCACAATAAATGTTATAATAAATCCTATCCCCACTATCTCTACTTAATTATTCTTTCACACAATAAATGTTATAATAAATCATATCCCCCTATCTCTACTTAATTATTCTATAAAATAAATAATATTTTCTTTTAAGTTAGAACAAAGTTGTTAGATAAGATAGCTAAGGATCAGGATTTGAGTTGAGTATTTCTTAATTTACAAAGAATTTTCTATGATTTGAGTTGAGTATTTCTTAATTTACAGAGAATTTACAAGATTAGCTAAGGCCTATGGTGTGGGAGACCTTTTTAACGATGACTATTAATGCTATTCAACCCATGAATTACAATTTAGAATTGTAACATTAGTGGGTTAGCAACATAAACGTTTAAAAGCTCTGATATAAAATTTCTAAGTAAAAATTAAAGCTAAATCTTATATTGATGATATGATCAGTCCATTATAGACAAGACTGTTTTTAGAAAACAAATGGACTTATTGGCCATCCCAAAAACATAACAAATAGGGTTTATTTTAATTTGATAACAAAACCGAAGATGGTTAATCATCAAGTTATTGATTTGTTTTTCAATAATGTTAACTTAGCTAAAGATGCAATTTGTGAATTCTTAAGAGACCACAAACCATTTGTTTCCAGTGATGCAATGTCTTATCAAACAACTAAGAACAATTTCTAAATGTCCATATGAAGAAGAGAGTAAACTTAGTTTTTGTTTTAAGTGCTACACACTATAGAGGAGGAAACAAAATTGAAGTTATTGCACATGTCCATGTACAAACTAATATTTACTATTTATTGCTAACTTTAGGCATATATTCAATGTTAATAATATAGCCTTTTAAAGATGCAACACATTTAAAATCATTGTACTTTCGAATTTTTCTACGCATCAAACAATTTAATTCGAATAGGAAATTGTTTAAAGAAGTAGATTTCTGAACGCCCGACGCGGCAGGGCGGGCCAATCCACTTGTATAGATTCATTAAAATCCCAAAAATTCTATCTTATCGGTCTTATAGATACTAGCTATGTCCAAAGATATGAACATAAAATAGTTATGTGGAGTCTAATAATCTGTAATGTCTCCTTTCAGACAAACACAATTTTATCGACCATTTCTCCCAGAAAAATGGGCAGCCATTTCAATTTTCATATGTTTTTTTTTTTGGTAAAATTTTTAAAGGCATAATGATAAGGAAGCAAGGTAAAGAAGAGTTTAAACAAGAAAAAGAATTGAACTTAGTGGTATGGTGGCAGTACCACAAAAGAAGAATTTAACAGTCTTCTTTTTTTTAGTTGTCCACAATTTGATCCTTGGTTCTTATTGCTACATAATTAATGCATGTAATTTGGTTTGATTAGTAATATGTACTAGTATGTAGTTGTACTTTGCAGTTGCTAAATTGTGAACAATTAATTAAGAGTTCTTAAAAGCAACTGAGTTTGAAGAATATTATAAACTTGAAACAAGCAAGTGGAAGTGGAACCATTTATTGTCTTGAAGAGTTTCACAAGCTTTAACGTTAATGAAAAAGAAAAAAAAATCTTTTTCTAAAAAAGGGGAGTCGCCATTGGCCATTGCGATGGGATCACAAGCTTTTTCTAGCTGGTTTAAGAGAGTGCGGAGGTGGAAAGTGGAAGGAAATTTCCAATCATTATGTGATATCCAAGAGCCCGGCGCAAGTTGCTAGCCATGGTCGAAGATATAAATTGTGGGAGTCTGCCAATCAAACCGTGAATGTTGAGAAAAAGCGCAAGCGGGGAAGATATATTAGTATTACATGAACATGATTATGTAATTAATAAATCAATAACAATAACCCTTTTTTTCTTTCTAATTATCTGTAATAATATATTATTACCACTATTATTACATGATTCTGTCTCTCCTGCACTTTTACAGTTTGATATTCTAGTTGAGGTGAATATTCGCCACCTCCAACGCCGCCTCCAATGTCTCTGCACTTTTTTTGGCTTTGGGGATTGTCATCTTTTAACATTCAAGTCCTTACTCTCTGTTTTAAAGTTTAAACAAGTAGAAGCTCATCTTGAGTTTTTGCAGAAGCACCATGGAATTGGAGGAAGACTCTGTTATTATCCACCATGTTTCAAGCTTATCCTACTACTTCCTCAGCTGAAAAAAGATGCTTTTTGGCGCTTTTTGATTAATTTCAGTCCTTTCCAAGACGCCAACTATTGTTTCCAACTTGAAATTTAGGTTTCTTTTCAGTTCATAATAACTTTGCATTTGGTAATATATAGTATCCAAGTAGGAATTCCCCTTGAACAAAAGAATAAATAAGAAAATTCCTTTTCATTTAAGACTTTTTTTTTTTACAATATAAAAAGTATAAAAATAACAAAAAATATAATGACATATTGATAAAAATAAAATAATGAATAGAAACAAGTATTCAAAATTTTCATTATGATTCAAACAAACATAAAAAATATCAAACAAGAGATACCAACTCCTAAAATCTCAAATTCTTGTTCCATCTATAAGAATCTGTCATACAAGGTTCTAAAAAACGATTCCCATTGCCCATATATAATTTTCCATCAATCAATCCCTTGAAAAACTCATCTTCCCTTCGAATCCCAAGTCTCCACGCCACCTGTTGAAACATTATTTATACATAATTAAGCTATGTACGTGATCAAATTAAACTAGTTTATTCAGAAATTAATGCAATAAATTTTACGTTGCCAATTCTTTGAGCTCTTGGTGATAAACAGCCTGCACCAAATTGTAATCTAACTTGGTGAATACATTCTAAGTAGCTATTAAGAATCTACAGAAGGCATAGACTTAACTTGCCTTGATCAAGTTCACTCATTTAAAACCAGAGTACTCTGTTTCACCAGTCCAATTTTGACTAATTGTGCTTTACCTCTTTAGTTAACAAAGTGACCTGCCACAAGAGAAGCAAACTACTTAATCCAAATGTAAGAAAGATCAAACAGGCAGAGAAAAAGAAATAGAAAAACCAAGATTAAAACCTAAAGATAGATGACCCTCTTTCACAAGGATTCTTGACTAAAATACACCAATGAACCAGGTGTCTTCCATTATAAGCATTTCTCTTGAACAATATGAGAAATGCGTTAAATAGAACATGCATGCAAGTATTAAAAAAGATACAAGAAATTAGAGATGATGCTTTGGGATCACAGAACACAGTAGTTAACAAAAGATTGTTGCGAAAAAAACCTTAAATTTGCCAAGAAACTCAAGGTTCAAAAGCCAAGTAAGAATTCATAAGATACTTTACAGCAATGATCAAGATATGAACTAAACCAAAACATACATTTTTTGAAATAAGGTTCTAGAAGGTGTAACTTTAAATGATCAAAGTAAATGTTAATTTTAAGATTAGACACAGAACTTAGATAACAGATGAGACATTAAAACAATAGAAAGGTCAGAAACCATAAGTTTTAGAATCCAAACCTCCCGATGCGATGGTTGCTAAGAGAACAGATATGAAATTAAACTATATATATACAATTATTCTTCATCATTTCAATCATATATAGGATCAATCATTTTGTGTTCAAAGTTAAAATCTCTGTGATAATCAATTCACATGATTCACATCTAAGCCATAAAGCTTACGTACCTAAGAATGTGGCGAAAGCAGTATATTGCACTCGGTGTAGATAATCTGGTATCTCATTTGCAATATCATGGTGAATGATTGGGAAAAATGGTGGCCAATTTTTCACATCCAGAAAAACTCCAGCTGCAAGACGAATTAGCTCAATATTTCACATTCACTTGGTCAACAGGAAAAAGTTGGTATTCCAAATTTAAGAACATCAAACAGTCTGTAAAACAAGTCAACTTGGAAGAAGCTTGATTCTTAAAATGTAACAGCTTAATTACCATGTGCTAAAGCTTCCTCTTTCTTTTTAACTTCCTGCATGATCCCAAAAAGAAGCTGATAATTAAGGATTTATAGCAAGGGCATTTGATTTCACCTAGTGCTAATCTATATCTTGCTACTTAATTAAGTAGTACTTATATTAATTACCTCCTCTCTCCTTCTCAGTTATCTTCCTTGGCCTGAAGTTCTCTCTCTTTCTGCCTTAGATTCTACATTTTTCAAGCATTTATGCATACTCTACACTAATTCCTATATTCACCCAAACAGCAAATAAGCTTACTAGTTGATGACAAGTACTGAAGATTGCCTCCCATAAGCACACTTCTTAAAAGTTCTCCATGTTGAAGCATCTATAAGAATACAATGAAAAATAAAGCCAAATTATCCACATCACAGTATGGACAAAATTTGCAGAAAGACTATTAAATCAAATGCAAAAATGCACTGTAACCTGAAAAACAGGGAAACAATCTCAGCATACCGAGTCACCAATACCCACAACAGGAGGAATTGAGGCAAGGAGATGTGTATAGCATTTCAATCCATTCATGGTAATCATCCTATAGAACATAAATCGATTTCCAACAGCTTCAATAATCAATCCAAAGACAAAATTTGAGACGAATAAAAGAAGCTATATAAAGCCCATAGGAATCCACAATAGCTAAAGTTGAACAATGAGAATTCATGTCTTACCTGCAATCAAACTGTTCAATCTTCTAGGTACATTGGTTTTGATAGAAAATCCATACCGATGGTAGCCTGATTAACGAATCAGATACACAAATTAGCTAAAATGATAGATAGCAACAACTATAGAAGCAACGTATCCAATCGCATTTGAATTTTTTCTTGGGAAACAAGCAGAAAAGAGAGAGAGAGAGGCAGAAGAAGAAGACACCTTAGCTCAAGAGACAAAGGAGGATTTGAAGTTGAAGAGGAGGCAAATGAGGGAGGTTGACGAGTAAAATTACCATAGCCAAAGGTTTAAAACTGGCGAACCACCGTGGAATCAACACAATGAGGAAAGAAGCGAGAGTTCTCATTTTTTCAATCCAATCGTGTTTTTTTTTTTCGTTTTGAGGGATTGGATCGTGTTCTTAACTTGAGAGAGAGAGAGCTGGATTTGATAAATTACAGCTTTTCAAAAGAATTTGAAATTTTAATATTTTGGCCTACTAAATTTGGGCTGGATTTACCAAATACAAATCCAACTTTTTAATTGGGCTTTCCAAACAAGAAATTTGGATTTATAAATCCAAATCCAAATTTTTTTGCCCAAATCAAGGTTCCCAAACGGACCATTAATCATTTCTAACAAGTCATAATTCATTCATGCAGATATATCGGAGATTACAACATTTTAAAACATAACTTTATTCTACTAAAGAACTTGACAAATATGGAAGAAACTCCATATATGTTTCCCTACTAATATTCCAAAAAGATGACTCTGAATCTGAAATCATTGAAAATGTTATTATGCATTAATAATATGTGAGATTATTCCAAAATCAGTATATCACTCTTAAGATCCTTGAAACATATGGGGCACTCCCACCAAACTCCCAATTCATCATTTTCTGGACTCATTGCTGGGGGTCAAAGTTATAGTGAAATCATAAAGAACAGATCAGTATGTGTAAAGTACCTTACTATATTTTGCAAGGGGTTTAACGGTTGTTAACACCATTCCCCAGTCAAGTCCCCAAATTCCTGATTAAATCAACAAAACAATACCCAGATGTTCAAATGAGAAAGAGTAAGGAAACATGTTAGTAAAACAAAGTAGTCATGCAATTTGCTAAGCTACTTCCATGTATCTGATGTAGGAATCTGCAGAAATGATATGATATGACTGTTGCAAGCTGCAAGTTAAAACAGAGCACAGACTAAAAAAACATGAATCACTTGCACTAAGAAAAAACCTTCCCTGACATAATCACACCACATCAATCAAAGCTAACAACACCATTGACCACATTCTATTCTAACATAAGTTATTATAAAATACTCCTATAGAAGCAATACAGAACAGTTATGCTTCCTTAAATGAAGCTTTCATCTACCATCAGATGCAACATAATCAATCCTAGGAATCTTATTAGCTTCTTAAAAAATCACTCTCAATAATTGCATAAAATGCTATTGGAGGAAATATAAATAGCAGAACCACTACATAACATACTAGTCTAAAGTAGTACCCTAACTAAAGCATAAAACAACAGCAATTCCAATTGTATTAAATTGAAAACCAATACGGCAATAAGAAGCATTTGTTTGAATCTGCTCCGATATCCTTATCCCATGAAATTGTCAAACTAATCCTCCTGCTGCCTCATAAATCTCTTACCAAGTTTGAACTAAAAAGATCCAAGCATTTCAGCATGCATAATTTCTCATTCTTAAGCTACAGAAATTAGGACCCTTGCTACCAAAAGCCTCCAAAAAGTTACAGTATACCAAGTTTAGCAAAGTAGATACACTTAAGAAATTCTCTAAACAAAAGTCCTTGAACAATCAATATAACCACAACCAAGTAAGAAACAAGTACATAGTAATAAAACAAGATAAGAACCACTTCATTACCATTAAACAAAGTAGCAATAACATTACCATCATCATAATCTTAATCAAGATGGAGTAATATACATCATCATCATCATCATAAAGGGAGGTCTTACAAAAAAAATTCCAACCTTTATCAGCCAAACCCCCCTTTCTCATCCCCATCCCTACTACGACCACAACAAACAATCAAAAAGGAAAAGAAAGGACAAAAAGGAATCAAACCCAGATTCCAGAACATCCCCAACACAGCAAATCTTAACCGAGAGAAAATATTCTTTTTTTTTGTTACTTTTTATAGCTACCCCTAACACCAGGACGAGGCTTGGAAGAAGAATCACCCACAGCCATATTAGCATGGCGATTCACAAGATTTGACTCCTCAAAGGGAATCTTCGGATGCTTGGCATCGTGATGAATCTGCATCGACTTTACATCTGGAGCCGTTGTTTTGCAATGGGGACACTCGTACTTGGCATGTCCACCCTTTTCCAATCCCGACCGGTCAGCTAATCCAGCCTTGCCGCCGCCCCGGTTGGTTGTTGCGGCGTCGACCTTGGCCGCGATTTCTTTGGCCGTGTGCTTCTTGGGCTTCGCTTTGCCTGTCATGATTGATTGATGATAAAGTTGAACAAAGTAAAAAAGAAAACCAAAAACCCTAGCCGATTGAGAAGCTTTTATTCGTTTTTGGTTTTTCTTTTCCAACTGGTGGGTGGCTTTTGGAGGTGGAGGGGTTAATTGGGTGCGGGAATTTTATTTATATAGACTTATCGAGGAAGTGGGCTTGGCCTAGGTAATGGGTTTCATTTGGTTTTGAGGTTCATAAAATCATGATGTAGGGTTGAGATCCTCCCATCGTTTCTTAGAGGCTTTTTTTTTTTGGCACAACATCGTTTCTTAGAGGCTTAGTAGCACTAAATTACAATTTTTTTTGGCCAGAGACTAAATTACAAGTCTACTTCCAACATTGTTTTCAAAATCGGACCGGACCGGTCGGTCGGACCGGTTTAACCGTGAACCGATGGCATGTCCGGTCTTTAAAGGTGTGGGAACCGCGGTTAGTCAATATGGTCAACAACCGGTTGGACCGGGTTCTAACCGGATAGAACCGGTTTGATAGTTGAAAATTTTTTGAAGGTGGTGAGTTATGAACCCACAACCTTGTGGGTAACAAAAAACATACTTAAGCCATTACACCAAATGCTTTTATGTGATATGTATATAGCTTATATAATATTTAAAAGGTAAAATGCCAACAATTTCCATAAAATGGTCTTATCAAACCGGACCGACGGTTGAACCGGTCGGACTGGTCAAACCGCCGACCGGAATCATCACCGGTTCCGTTGATGGTCCGGTTTCAAAAAGCCTGACTTCCAATTAGGGTGTATTGATGGAATTATCAATTATGGATTACATAGGCAGATTGGGTTGAGTAGATTTAAATTTTAAAGAAAATGGATATGTTGAGCATAGTCCATGCAATGAATGACACATGAATGATCGAGATAAAGTCATGTGGGCTGAATTATAAGTCTGAGCAAGTAGGTTGAATTGGCCGGATAGACCGAACGGTTCCAAATTCATAAGTACAACTGATGTAACAGGTCACACGTGATACACTTGATATATATGGATGAAGCATATCATTTGGGCTTATGCTACAAACATATACACTCTCACTATACATGATAGAGTACAAACCTTACTCAAGCTTCCTCTTTTATTTGACCCAATTCTACAAATTTTGGACCGACTTAATTATCGGAGTGCAATCATTGACACTAGCCTAGTTATACCTATAATCTACACAAGTTTTAATACTTATCTTGGTCAATAGGTCCAAACATGGTGATACAAACGCTTAATCCACTTACTCGAGTTATAGAACTCATTAGAAAGTGCATCAAATAGGAAAAAGCCATTGAGCTATTCTGTAATGCCTCAGATTCCACATGATATACTTGTAAGGCTCTTTTGTGCAAGATAAAACTGTAAAACCTTCAACGGGAACGGACAATACCTCCTAAGCTTTCCAAGTCTGATTACGCCTGTACCTAGAGAAGAGAGCATTTGCCCTCAATGTCCTCCAACAGGTTATTCCATACCTGCTAAAAAGATTGGCAGGATCTACCTGGACACTCTGCCTCTGCACACAGCTTCAGATATTCTAATCTTATGTAAGACATGGTATATATTCTAGTATAGGTATAGCACATGACTACTGATATATTTATCAGCAACACACAAGCATGTTTCTGATAGATGCAAATCCATGCCAAGCCCCGTCTTTTAAAAAGAAAAAACAAAAAAAAAAAAAAATCTACCAAACAATGGCCTACCACCACAAGATCAAGGATCAAGACAAATACACCACAAAATGCAGAAGTCATATTCACTTCTAAATATGGCATCTGATTCTGAAAGCATTTACATTAAGGATACTTAGGATAAACAGTTGCTTCAAATGGCAGGTCTTTTCTGCAATTGCTAATATCAAAAACCAAATGAATTTCAGCAGCATGAAGATTGAAATTGATAACAAAACCAACACTATAGTAGGGTGGGATTTGGAACATATGCTGAGGTCTGATTTGAAGCCTCAAAAAGATTTTCTTACATACATGTATATTATATAATATGATAAAACCAATTTTCACATTCATGCACAATTTTTAACCTGTACTATTTGATATCTATGTATATAATTTGAAAATCATAAAGGTTTAAAGTACATTGAGCACTTTCTATAAGAAGCAACATAGATATGAAAGAGAATTATATACTAGTATATATATAAGATAATTTAGCAACATAGTAAGAGAAAGACCTTTACTCCTGTTGAACCTCAAATAGAATCCAACATCTACTGACAGCTGAGAAGCATATTATATATATATAATATGATCTACGATGGAAAATTTCCAATGCCCGTTTGATAGACTGATGACGAGGATGTCGGACTTGCATGGTCAACAATGGGAAGGCAAGGATCACAAAGATTCTCATCCTTTAACTCCTCTTTAATCCCAAGGAACCTCGTACCATTATCTTTAAACTGTTGCCCTGGTAGGAAAGGGTGAGTTTGACCAGTTGATTTTCCACCACTATTTATATCAAAACCGGCCAATGATTGATTTGAATATGTTGGGAGATTCAAAGGCAATGAAATTGGAAATTTTGGAACTGTTGAGGCAATTGAACCAGATGGATGAGCTGCAATGCAGTGTGGATTCAGTCCAAAAGATCCATAGGGGATTTTATTCTGTATGGAAGGAAACTTCATTTGGTAAACTGAAGCCAGAGAAGCTGTCCCAATCTTCATCTCATTGCTGAAATCCCCAAGAAAACTGGGTCTCAGATATTCATTTTTAAATTCATGCTTTCGACCGAAAGGTGGAGGTGCAATATCTTGGATTGGTGTTTCAGGCTTTAGAGCATGGGTATTTCTGGCTAATGTCAGAGCAGATTGAGCATTAGGCACAGTTAGAGGTAAAGTACTACCACTTGAGTTAACATGGCTGCTGCTTCTGGCTGCTGGAACTTCATGATTGTGTTTTCCATCATAAGTGGTTAGTACACATTTTAGGTTATGGGAAGCTCTTTCTACATGCTTTCTCACAGGGCATCCAGGAGTTGTGCATTTGTAATAGCTCCTATGACACAAAAACAACAAAAGTTTTCAGTAGGTCATTATACACAAAAGGGCGAAACTTTTGGGAAAAAGGGGCAGGGGGTGTGAGGTAACATGAATGAATAACACGTGAGAAATGGGGGTCAACTTTTAGAATGAATAACAGGAATTTAACCTCATAAATCAGAAGAAGGAATGTGATTGAAGCATAAAATAAGATAACCCCTCCATCTTTGCACAATTTATTTAGTTTCACATACAAGAAGTTCAATGGAGCAAGGAGAGAGACAACTGACAAATTTCTATACCTAGGATTAGGGTTTCCTTTGACAACCTTCTGCCCGTACTTCCTCCAACGATAGCCATCATCAAGTATGTCCACATCACTTTCTATTTGCACAACAACTCTTGGTTCACGGAGTGCCCCAGATGCCACATTCATCTCAGTCGAGGAGCTCTCTATCTTCCTGCAATGGAATGTGGATAACAGAGCAAAATATATGCAAGTAAAGTTGACAGCTGCGGATACACATTCATCAAGTGACATGTATTCTTAAATTGAATCTTACCTTCTTTTTGACTCAGACTCATCATCATTAGCTGAATCATCACAAAGTGATATGCTTCCCTGAGTAGCCCTATCATCATCATCATTATCACCATCATGACTAGCGAGTGTTGATGAAAACTGTGGAGTTTCAGCCGATTCAAAAGCACCAATAGATTTCCCTTGGGTTGTTGAGAGTGGATCAGAAAGATCAGTTATAACAGATGTTGAAGATGTTCTTTCCAGACCATCTGTTCTCCATTCAGACCCAAGCTTAATATCCTTGGAGCCTGCCTGGGCATTTCTCCAAATTGAACCACCTTCAACTTTGACAGAAATTCCACTTCCTTCTGCAATGTCTGAAATTTCTTCAGTTGAATAAGAGGACCCAACAGATGGCCGGCGATAAGGCTGAGGCTTTGGATGATTATGGGCACCCTTATAGATGATTTCAGTAATTTGGCCATCAAGTGAACGTTCTACCTTCTTCTTCACATGACAATTCGGATGGGTACATTTATAGTAGCTTCTTGGATATTCACTACCTTTTACCTGTTTCTGTCCATATTTCCTCCAATTATACCCGTCTTCTGCTGTTCTTGTTGTTCCCATTGCAGTGTTTATTCCTTTCTGATCACCTTCCGAAAGATGTGTGTTACCATCTTGTCCACGAAGAGGTTCTTTCTCCATAGATGTTTGATCACCAGCCAACTCGGAAAGATGGAATCCCACATTAGCATCATTATTGGTGATGTTATTTAGAACTTTGACATCAGAAGCTGAATCAGCCGCAGAACTTCTTGACGTAGCTTCTTTCGAAAATTCTGCAGGAAATTCAAAATCCAAAGGCAGATCCAAATGGACAAAAGGTTTATAATCAACCTCAGCTCTTTGGACAAGATTGAACGAGGAAGAAACCTACAAAAGTAAAAATTGGTGACTAACTGAAATATTGTTTTATAGAGAGATGCCTGTGACAGTGATAGGGAATGCATGTTTGATGCTCTAACTGAGAACCCTGTCTAAACTCTAAATGTACAAAATTCTGGCATAGTGGCATTTAAAGATACATATGAACTGTACAATACTCAAATTCTGCTTCTTGGCAAAATAACGTAACACCCTTTTAGAATTGCCCTGATGGCATGATAAATCATAAACCATACTTAAGAAACACATGTGATGCTAGACATAAGTAATCTACAGTGAACCCGCAGGTTAATGTTATTATCTAACAAAAATGTTTCCAGCAAAGCTAAATAAACAAAGATGGAGTGATCACAAAACATCTAATGATATTGCATTTCTGAATTACTTATTTACAGTAGAAGAAGGTTAGCGCATTTAGATGAAAAAGAAAAAGAGGGAAAAAAAACCCCCTTGGATTCCAGTTCAACCAAACTCCACAAAGAAGGATGTTTTTACCAGCACAGCAGCACAATGTGCATTGGATATTCTTATTTTAACACCCTTAGAGTAGTGTGTCTAAAGAAGTTCGGGACTAACTCCCAGAACCCAAAATGAACAAAAATTGAGAGATAATAGGAAAAATATAGAGAGTGTAATCTTGAGGAGGGCTGTAGAAATCTACCCAAAAAGCAAATGTCACCAGTTCCGTAGTAAGAATGGACATAAAAATCTTGTTATATACATTCTTGCTCTCTAAAAACTAGTTGTCGCAACTGTTTTTGAGTCAAAAATATGTCAAATGGAACAACAAAAGGGAATGAAGAAGAGAAGCAATGGGCAATGAAGAAAATTATACAGCGATATAGGTAGACTAAAGTTGAAATGAAATTCAATCATAAATGAAGGCCCAAAAACAAGCCATAGAAGTCATAAGTCATAACTATACAACCCAATGTTTATATAAGTCACTTCCAATGCAGTTTGTATATAAATAAATGAGAAGGATAAGGAAAAAGTCAAATCTAGCAGCCATAAGTGAGATTTAAATATTTATGACAAAAAACTACAACTAGATAGAAGGAAATCACCTGATTTTCCAAACTTGAAAAGCTTGGCAGAGAATCTAACTTGTGTGGCTTGAATGTGAAGGAAGAAACCATGTTGCTGCCTCTTTCCCCATTGCTGTCATTTAGCACTTGACTATCATGATTAAAGGGAAATGGAAATGTTCCAGTGGTGGGAGATGCCTACGCCATAAGCAGTAGTCATTAGGTAAAATCCTAATGAAAAATTATAAAGTTTATGTATGAAACAAGAACTTTTCAGACACTAATTCCCCTATCGGTTAATACTGATGAAATATTTTTGTATGAATTTTCTTTAAACAGTGTAAATAACAAATTTAAAGTTGTTAACCACAGGATTTTCTTTCCCCTTTTAAATATACAAATTGATGAGGCAAGCAATAATATGATCTAGTTCCCGAATAACAACACTCATTTAAGCTTTCTAACATGCTTCACTTATTATAGTATTCTAAATGAGCTTCATTATTGCCAAAAGAAAAACTGCTTTAGATATCAGTAGTATATTTGGGTGAACTTTTGGTGATGCTAGTTTCTAGTTTCCTTCCGCAGCCACTTATCACCAGATAACTAAAATAATTTCCTTTGAAGGCTAGATTTTGATGCTGAGAGTGCCAATGATAGATACCTGAAATGATTACATGCTGATGCAAACCTCAAACCTCAAAACTCAAAAGCTGTGAATATAATATGAATTACCATTACTTTGCATTTAATATAGTACTTCTTTCAATTAAGAATACAATACCAAATGCCTGATTCATAAACACCCATACACCATAATTTTCCTATTGTAAGTATTCTATGTCAAGTGTAATTTTTTTACTTAATCACCTTCTGCTTCTTACAATACATTACAAACTGAAGCAAATAGTTGAAAGTAAAATTTATATTCGGTTAGAAATAGACAAATAACTAAAGGACAATACTGCTTTTGCCTTTTCATATGATTATAGTCTATATAATTACTGATTAAAATTTCAATTTTTTATCCTTAGAAGCCATTTGGGGTTTTGCATCTAAACAACTTTTCTGCTATTTTCTTCCCTATGTGTCAGAAAAAATAGCCAGAACAAAAAAAAAAACAAAACAGAGCATATAAGATACCATTTGCAACTAAAACAGACGTATAAAGATGATTTTCTGACAAATAAAAAATCTTGCCTCATTTTTCAGAGCTCTTATAAAACTCTAATAATAGAAAATTAGTTCAAAGGGGAAAAAGGAACAGCTTCTACCTGAGCGTTCGGCAACATAACAGGAGAATCCAACAGAGCGGTGGGGCTAATTCCAGGAGGAATAGTAAGGTAAGGCGAGCGGACCGATGGGGAGCCCAATGGGCTATTAGATGCCCGGAACCTCGGCGTACTTATGTTCTCCGCGTTGAACCCGCACGTTGCAGCCCTCCTCTCCGCAATGCTGCCACTTCTCTTACCACCTCCGCCGCCGCTTTCTCCGCCGTGATCAGCCATTCTCGAATCACAATCATCGTCATCGGCGGTAATGGGTTCTTGGCGGTTGGTGAAAACGGTTACATTGTGGTCCATGGAGAAGGGAAAGGAGAAAGAGAGAGAGAGAGAGGACGTTAAAGTCACGCAGCTTTAACTCTGGAAATTCACTTTGGCTTTCAAAATGAAACAGGAAAAAAAAATTAAAGAAGAAAGATGAACAAAAGATTTTAGTATCGCTCCAGTGAATGGGTGGAGCTGAGGATTGAAGAGAATGATGTTTTAAAGAAGTTTTTTCAAGTTGTTTTGAAACAGAGAATTTTGGAAGGAAGAAAGAGTTTTAAAGGTTATTTTTTTATTTTTGGGGTCCAATTTGCAAAAGAAAGGTTTGTTTGTTTGTTTTTGGTTGTTGTCTCGTTGTCTTACCATATTTAAAAGATTTGTTAAATATATTACCATATTAGAAAATAGAAATTTAGATAATTACACCAAAACAATAAAAAAAATGTTTCCATTAATATTTGTAAGAAAATTTTAGTTACATGAATAGAATTTCTTTTTTTATCATGAAACCAGGTTAAAGTTCGAGCATTTTCCCAATTTTTTTTATTAAAAGTAAATTTAGGATTCAAAATGAAAAATAAACATTTTCACATTTTAAATAAGTAAATTTTTTTTGAGAAATTAAATAAGTAAATTTATGATTAATTCATCTATTGTAATTTGTTTTTTGTTTTCAAAGGTTCATCTGTTGTAGTTTTGAAATAGCTTCAAGAAAAGGAAAAGAAAATTTATAAAATTATATCGGCTTAATATCCAAATTAACCCCTTAATTATCTATTTTGGGACAAATTGGCCCCTTAACTTTTTTTTTGAACAAATAAATCTCATAACTTTTAAAAACAAGATAAATTAGCCCTATTCTAACGGACCGTTTAACATCCGGAAGGTGAGGGTGCGTTCGACTTCCGATTAAGGCGATTCTAGCGGCAATTGAAAGATCTTGACAAGAAAAACCGGATAGTCAGGGAGGTGAGAAAAAAAACAATCGAAAAATTTCAGATATCGAGTTAAATTTAAAAGTTTGACTAGAAGGTGCGGTCTTATTCGACATCGAAACGGGCTGAATTTCCGATATGTCACTATTTGAAGGATGCTTAATTTACTGATTGTGGAGGTGAGAAGAAATAACAAAGAAAATGAGGCGAATAAGTCCGACATCCCTTAGAGAGTGACATATCATAAATTTAATCCATATCGATGCCAGTTGACCGGCATCGCCTATTTTCTTTATTATCGTTTCTCACCTTCGCGACGACTAGATCCGACATCCCTCAGAGAGTGATATTTTAGAAATTCAGCCCGTTATGACTCCGAATAAGACCGCACTTTCCAGTCAAAGTTTTAAATTTGACCCGAGATCTGAAATTTTTCGATTGCTTAGTTTTCTCACCTCCCTAACCATCATATTCTTCTCGTCGAGATCTTTCAAACGCCGCTAGAATCGCCTTAATCGGAAGTCAAACGCACCCTCACCTTCTGGACATTAAACAGTCCGTCAGAAAAGGGTTAATTTGTCTCATCTTTAAAAATTATGGGATTTATTTGTCCTAAAAAAAATTAAGGGACCAATTTGTTACAAAATGGATAATTAAGGGACTAATTTAGGTATTAAGCCAAATGATATCTATTCCCTTTTATAAGCCTTCCAACAGTTGATTAATCGGAATAGAGTGATAAATGGAAGATCCCTCTCAATATCTATTTTCTCCTCCTTCAAAAAGAAAAATCTATTTTCTCCTCTCAAAGAAATCTTAAATTTGAAGTTCTAATTTTTATTTTTTGAAGAATGAAGTTTTAATTTTTAAATTAATGAAAATTTTTTTGGTGAGAAAAAGGAAGCTTTGAATTAATGAAATTTGAAACTTTGATTTGGTATAGTCTTTTTTATTTGCTTCATAATTTGATATGGTTTTGTCAAGCAATTATTTAAAGATTCTTTTTCCTAGCCTTCATTTCAATTTTCAATCAAATATATACTAATACTAATGTTAATAATAATTAAAATAAGGGTAATTATTTGATGCACCGGCGGTGTAAATTTTGGACTCCACAAGCGGGTTGTGGAGTTGACACATGCCCATTTTTTTTAATTAATTAAGTTTTAAATATTTCAATCTAATCCCTAAAGGACACATATCACCCTTCAGGACCGCTTGTGTAGTCTGCTAAACTCCACCGCCGGTGTATTGTATAATTTACCTACACTTTCTAAAAATAAAAAATTAAAATAATATACACTTTGTAATCTATGTTTGTATCTAGAGAAACAAATAATATTAACCTTTTAATTAATTTTAGTTTGGTGATTATTATGCATGTAATTAGCTCAAGGAATATTACTTGACCATAAACTTTTGATATGACATGTCTCTGATCAAGGATTAAACATTAAAAAAAAGGGATTTTAGGCATGAGAAAAATGAATTGAAGAAATTATTTTTAAAAAATTTGTAGTATAAAAAAAGTTAAAAAATAAATAAATGTATTAGTAGTTAATTAATTTCATAAAGATAGGGGGAAAAAGTTAAAATTCGGCCATATGTCTCACTGTTTGCGCCGATGATTATGGTTGCCAGCAAGGGAGCGAGGGAAAACCGGAAAGAAAGCCATAAAGTATTGAAAGAGGTTAGATTTAAGATATATTGTTTTAATTTAAGCATTTCACGGTTGAAAAGACAAATGTAATGATGATACAAACAAGAGAAAGCTCCCCACATGTTTAATATTTATCATCATAACCTAATTCCCGAATTATAATGCCTAAATTTTGTAATCCTTTTATATATTCACATGTTCAATTTGGTAGATTTTAGCAAATCTATATCTTCCCCAATTTAGGAAAAATTTTACCTATGAATTTGGGTCGTCTCTCAATTTGCACATTGACATGCAGGGAACCCAATCCCGTCAATGATTTCCATCTATATCTTGATAAGTTACCTATCAAGAAACTCACAAAATTTTAGATTATTTTCAACTTTGAAGGAAAGTTCTTTTTATTTTATTTATAAGTCAAAGGATATACTATTTCAGAACTTGAACTCCATTTTTTGTTTTCGTATTTATGGCTATTAAGATTTATTTATATCCTAACCACTATAACAGAGTCCAACACTTTGATTACAGTTGTTTACGTACGCAATACTTGTGCATTTTCTTGTACGTGTCATCACCTAAGATTTCGTTCTTCTTGTTAATTCTTTCAATTTTATTCTCATTATTATATGTTTCTATTTCTATATAAGGTCAAAGAAGCTCATATGAACTAACGCCGGTTTAAATTGAGTGGAAAGAATTGGAGATCTTGTATTTGAGAATTGAAAAAATAGGAGAGTTTCTTCTTAATCAAAGCATTTCAAATTAATTAGAGATCAATGTAACTACTGTAGACTCAAAATTCGTCAAAGGTGGAAGATAGATCCTTGAAGTTGGCGTCAACAACTTCACTAGGCTATATATGCACGGTTGCCATGAAGTGGCGGAGACTCGAATCAACGACACATCAAATTTTATCTTTCCCTTTCAAGCTAAAGAGAAACTCCCACAAACCAAACCGAACTTAACTCTAGTCTTCGACTATATTCAGCCGGTATCGAACACATTAGGGTCAATGCTCTCCCCTCTCTTTTTGCAAAGAATATTCCATTGATCTTGCTTGCACATCTTTGGAACAATGCAATGACCCCCACTTTTACAAAATTATTCCAAAATTGAAACGTTGAATTACTTCATCTCTCTTATGCACAAAACCATTTTTTTTTATGACATATGAGAAATTTTAAAGAGGACATCCTACACGGCTATACCTATCACTCATATATAGACCATCCAATGATGTTATCTCACATCAAATTTAGCCCCTATATAGACCATCCATGTTGTTGCTGCTAGTCAGCGTGGACCTCGAGTAAGTCACTTGTGTAAGGGATAAGTGACCAACTTATCTTTCATCTTAAATTCCAATTCAATATTTGATTTGTAAAGTTTGTTACACCAGATAGTTTGTTATACTAGATAGCTCTATGTATTTGACTTATACCTAAACTCATGTATTGTATAAATACCTTGTAACCAATTAATGAAAATAGGTTTTTCTCCCATTTTCCATATTCAGCTTCTAGCCTTAACCGGCATTGAATCTCTACATGGTATCAGACTTTTTCTAAGCTAAAGCTTGATTGATCTTGGTTTTTCTTTCTTCTCATCAATGGCTGCTGCAAACACCACCACGCCCCAACCCATTTCCATCAACACCACTGCTCAGTTGCCATTGAAACTTACCTCCAAAAATTTCTCTTCTTGGCATGCCCAATTTGACGTTCTCCTTCAAGGTTTTGACCTCGCTGGATTTGTTGATGACACTCATGCCGCACCACCCAAAGAAGTGACCAAAGATGGTCGAACGATTGCCAACCCTGACTATGCCTTCTGGCTTCGGCAGGACAAACTAATTCTTCATGGCATAATTGCCTCCACTTCAGAATCAGTGCTACCATATGCAGCCTCTTCCAAAACTTCTTATGATGCCTGGCAAAAGCTGCTCAAATTGTATGCAAACAAAACTCGATACAGAATCATGGATCTCAAGAATTCTCTTACCTCCACCAAAAGGAACAATCAACCTGTGGCAGAGTTTCTTCAGAAAATGAAACATATTGTCGATGAATTACATCTTATTGGCACCGTGGTTGAAGAGGATGATCAAATCCTCTAAATTTTGAATGGCCTTAGGCCTGAGTTCAGAGAGATTTCAACTGCAATTCGGGCGTGTGAAACACCAATTTCTCTTGAGGAGCTCCACGACAAACTTGTTTCCTTCGAACTTTTTCTCAAATAGGAAGTTGAAAATCCTGCCATACAGGTACCCACTGCTAATATAGCAAAACGTGGGTTTTCTCCAAATTTTTCTAACAATTTCCACAGAGGCAAGTCTTTTGGCTCCAATGATAACAACAGGCTCATTTGCCAAATTTGTGAGAAAATCAGACATTCTGCCAAACAATGCCGCAGAGGCAAATCCTTTTTCACTTCACGTCTTGCCGCAACTGCAAATTATGCCAATGCTTTGCAATCTGGAAAAACGTGGTGTATGGACTCTAGTGCTTCACATCACGTTACCGCAGATCTTAAGAATCTTGCCATCTTTTCAGAGTATGATGGTACTGACGCAATTCAGATAGGTGATGGAACAGGTCTGTCCATAACTCATATTGGTGATACTGAGCTTACCTCTTCTGATCATTCATTCAAACTGCAGGAAGTATTATGTGTGCCTAAAATTGCTCAGAATCTCATTTCTGTTTCGAAATTTTGCAAAGCAAACAATGTCTCTGTTGAATTTGATGCTGATAAATTTTTGGTTAAGGATTTGCAGACTCGAGCAGTGCTGTCGCGGGGGTTGAACGTGGATGACGTCTATCAATTTTCTTCTAGTTTCCAGCCAATAAAGCATGTTGTTTTGTCTTCTGTTTGTGTTTCTACCTAAGACTGGCACAAGCGCCTAGGTCATCCCTCCAAGCTCATTCTCAGTAGAGTCATCAAGGATTTTTCCTTGCTACATTTGTCTAAAGATTTTCATTCTTGTAAATCCTGTCACTGCAATAAAAGTCACAAGTAGTCTTTTGGAGTGTCATCTTTAACTAGTTCCAAGCCTTTAGAACTTGTCTATACAGATATTTGGGGTCCAGCACCTATTACATCATTTATTGGCCTCAAATATTATGTAATTTTTGTCGATCACTATTCAAAGTATATCTGGTTGTTTCCATTAAACAAAAAGTCAGATCTCTCTCTGTTGTTTCCTAAGTTTAAAGTTGTGGTTGAAAAATTCTTTGACACATCTCTTATTACTTTATATTCTGATGGGGGCGGAGAGTATGAGAAACTAAAACAATTTCTTGGACCAAATGGTATTTCCCACCTACAAACACCTCCCCATACTTCCGAACACAATGGTTTTGCCGAAAGACGTCACCGCCACGTTGTTGAAACTGGATTAACTCTCCTACACCAAGCTTCTCTTCCTCTCCAATTTTGGAGCTATGACTTCCAAACCGCTGCATACCTCATTAACCGCATGCCAACTCCCACACTCAATTTTCACTCACCATTCCAAATTCTTTTCAAGAAAGATCCCAATTACCACAAACTACGTGTCTTCGGGTCTCTCTGTTATCCATGTCTCCGTCCTTTCAACAAAAATAAATTTCAGTCGCGTTCCAAACCATGTGTCTTTCTAGGATATTCCAGCAACCAAAGTGCTTTTCTGTGTCTCGACTTGGAGTCTTCTAGAGTCTTTGTATCACGTCATGTTGAATTTGTTGAAGATCAGTTTCCATATCCACAAAAATCACTGCAGTCATCTTCAGATCTTGAGTCCACTGCCGCTTCTTTTCTAGCGAGTCCGAGTCTAGTTATTCTAGATAAACACTCTTCTATTGAGTCTACTCTGCCATCCACTTCAATGCCCGCACCAACACATGCTGCTAATTCGGATTCTAACCATGATTTAAGTCCAGCTTCATCGCAGGGTGTACAGGGAGATGCTCCACTGCCGCAGGATTTACAAAATATTGTTCCACTGCCGCGGGAAGTTCCACTACTGCAGAATGTTGCATTGCCGCAGGTGATAAGTGTTAGTTTTACATGCTTTTTGGTGTCAAATTGATGTATATTTTGTGTATTATCTAACACTTTTCGTGGTGTTATTGGTTAATTACTCACATTTATGATTTCATGGCTTGTAGGTTCATCTTGGAGCGATTAGGACTTTACCTGGATGATTCTCACGTGGATTAATCGTTTCCTAGGAGTGAAGAGCTTTGGAGCAAGAGTTGGAATTAGAACTTGAAGAGAAACGAAAATGCAGAACAAGTCCTGTCCAGGAGTTGTTGCGGGAATTTCCAAGCAAAATTAGTTTCTTTTAATTAAAACAAGGGAAAAGATGGGTCGATTTTGGGGGACATATAAATAGGTTATTTGAGAGTTATTGAGGAGTTTTACATCTCTTGGAATACGTGAAACACTATTTTGCTACTTTGGAGGAAGATTTCAGGGATTAAGTAGGATTTGGAGATCAAACTCTCTTCAGTCTAAGATTTCTTCTTCCTTTGATATTTTTATTATGGATTCCATATTCAATAATAATTCTTTTATGGTTTTGTTTTTGAGTATGTGTAACTAAAAACCCAATTAGGGTTAGGGATGTAGCCTTTACAATTGTTTAATTATTGGGCATGATTTATTATTTTGATGGTTGAATTTATTTTCTTTGATCTAATTGTTGAATCTATGCCTGATCACCATAGGTTTAATCTTAGGGATTTAGTCAAGAACTTAGAGGTGAAACTAGATCTGAGCACTAGGAGAATGAACGTGTTACATCTAGAGATAGAGATATCCTAGGCTGATACGATAACATCAGAATTATTGGAACTTAATGAGTTTAATTGGGTTAAATTGCGCATGCGAGAGGTGGTAATTTACTTGGTTAAATATATGTGTAGCCTGAGAGGGAGCATAGTGCCATTAGAATAATTGTTATTTCAACCTGTAGGATAATCATGTTTAGTAATTAGACCTTTGTTAGGTGAAATCCCGAATCCTTAATAGTTGCATAATTGGTAATTTCTGGTATTAATTAGATTCTTTACTTTAGTTCATTTAGATTAAATCCATTAATAATTTCTTATTTCAATTTGTTGGTTCTCTAGAATTGAATACTTAGCAATTAATTAAATTAGTCTCTGTGGGACGATATTCTGGAATACTCCGGTTTAACTATTCTACAGTGATTTGTACGCTTGCAAATTATTGTGATCAGCAGGATGTTCCGCTGCCGCAATCCTCAGATCTAGACATCCAACCGAACACCAATACTCACTCTATGGTAACTCGGTCGAAGAACAACATCAACAAGCCAAATCCAAAATTTTTCCTGGCTACAAAACATCCTATCTCTGCGGCAGAGCCCACATGTGCTTCACAGGCAGTAAAGGACCCAAATTGGAGATCTGCCATGTCCGATGAGATTAATACACTTATAAGAAATGGTACGTGGCAGCTTGTTCCCCCTTCTCCTACACAAAATCTTGTCGGCTGTAAATGGGTATATCGAATCAAGCGAAACCCAAACAACACCATCTCCAAATACAAAGCGAGATTGGTTGCCAAGGGGTTTCATCAAAGGTTAGGTATAGATTTTTCTGAAACTTTCAGCCCAGTGGCAAAACCAACCACCATTCGGCTTGTCCTTTCTGTTGCAATTCAGTTCAATTGGCAGATGATTCAACTTGATGTCAATAATGCGTTTCTTCATGGAATTCTGTCAGAAGATGTCTTTATGAAGCAACCTCCAGGCTACATTGATCCTACACATCCAGAGTATGTTTGCAAACTTCAGAAGGCTATATATGGCCTGAAACAGGCACCAAGAGCATGGTATAATGCTCTAAGTTCGTTTCTCATAAAGTCTGGTTTTCAACAATCAATGTCAGATTCTTCTTTATTTGTCTACACAACTAAGGATATCACTGCTTATTTCCTTGTTTATGTCGACGATATCATCTTAACTGCCAATTCTAAGTCTTTTCTACAAGACTTTGTTGGCTCCCTGTCGAAAGAATTTTCACTTAAGGATCCGGCACCCTTGAGTTATTTTCTTGGTGTTGAAACCGAAACTACTGCTAGCGGCATCCTTTTGTCTCAGAAAAAGTATGTCACTGACCTGCTGCAACGCACAAATATGCTTGACTCCAAGCCTGTTGGCACACCCATGGCATCCTCTATCTCTCTTACCTTGGATACTAGCACCTTACTATTTGATGCAAAAGAATACATAAGTGTTATTGGTGCATTGCAGTATCTATCTATTACTCGCCCGAATATATCATTTGCAGTCAATAAACTTGCTCAGTTTATGCATCAACCTACAGATGTGCATTGGCAGGCCTTGAAGCATGTCCTGCGGTACCTTAAGGGCACTTTGTTAATTGGCCTTTTCCTGCGGAAATCTATCACTTCCTCCTGCCGTACCTCTTCCCCATCACTTTATGCCTATGCAGACGCAGATTGGGCAGGTGATACAAGTGATCGCAAATCTACCTCAACTTATCTTATCTATCATAACGGGAATCTCATCTCTTGGAAATGCAACAAACAGAAAACGGTTGCCCGATCCTCCACTAAAGTCGAATACAGGGCCATTGCCAGTGCTGCGGCAGAACTCGCTTGGGTTCAAAATTTGATGTCTGAACTTAAGGTATCGATCTCTAATGTTCCCATAATCTACTCTGACAACATCGGTGCAACCTACGTGTCTGCCAACCCAGCTCTTCATTTCAAAATGAAGCACATATCGATTGATTTCCACTTTGTTAGAGACAAAGTTCAGGCTGGTTCCCTGCAAGTGAAACATGTCTCTACTCATGACCAGTTAGCAGATTTACTAACAAAGCCACTTTCCCGCCAGAAGTTTCAGCAATTACAATCCAAGATTGGCGTTTCTTCAACATCCACACCATCTTGAGGGGGCGTGTAAGGGATAAGTGACCAACTTATCCTTCATCTTAAATTCAAATTCAATATTTGATTTGTAAAGTTTGTTACACCAGATAGTAATTTGTTATACTAGATAGCTCTATGTATTTGACTTATACCTAAACTCATGTATTGTATAAATACCTTGTAACCAATTAATGAAAATAGGTTTTTTCTCCCATTTTCCATATTCAGCTTCTAGCCTTAACCGGCATTGAATCTCTACAACTTGTTCTTTGCTGATGACAACTTGCTTTTTGGAAAAGCTAACAAAGTTAAAAGCAAATAGGTAAAGGACTATTTACAAATCTATGAAAGATGCCCATGCCAATTGAGCTTCTTTTGCATTTACTTGTGCACAAGAATTCGCTCGGTGTCAAGCTACAACTGGGATCCCGCCTACTAGAGCTCAACCACGATGGATTCCACCAACAAGTTTTATAGTTGAGATCAATTTTGATGGGGCAGTTGACACTAGCAAAGGGTATGGCGGCTATGGAATTATTGCCAGAAATTCGAATGGTCTTGCACTTGGTGCATGTGCTGGTCGAATCCCATATGTGCATGAGGGTTTTTTTGCTGAAGGTCAGGCTATTGTTAGAGCTTTAAGTTGGGCAAGGGAGATTGGTTTTGAGGAGGTGATCATGGAAGGGGATGCTCTCGGTACCATTCAGAAGCTTCTCTCCTCAAATCTTGATTTTTCACCAATTGGAGCTTATATTAAAGAAGCGAAGAGCCTTAGTCGTTTATTCCGGCATTGTTGTTTTAAACATATAACTCGTAATTGTAATTTAGTTGTTCATGAGTTAGCCCCAATTATATTTGATCTTAATTACAGTTTGTCGAGATAAAACAAAAAGAAGAAAGGAGAATAAACAAGAAAAACCACATGCTTAATAAAATATAGTACGTCATCATATGAAAATTGAAAACTAATATGTGAAAAAATAGATACTCCTACTCCTACTACTGACACTAACTAATCACTCTAATCAACTATGTTTAGAAAATTTTTATTTTTTAATGTCTTAAAATTTTATTTGACATAAAATAGAGTTATTGATTTATCAAAACAATCTATATAGTCATGTATTATTAGGAGTTGCGAGAGGCAGTGAGGAGCATATGCATGATGAGGGAGGGGAAATTACTGCTGGAATGCATGCTTCACTAACACTTGGCAATAACTCCCCTGCCTTGCCTCCACGTTTCACTTCCTTCTTCTCATGCAGACCAGAAATAGGATATCCTTTCCCTTTCCCTTCACCATTCCATCTCAAATTTCAAAATCTTCCTCTCAGTCACAAGTACTTCACCATTCAAGTTTCAACAAAATGGAAGATCCCAATTACAACGTTATACCAAAACCAGCTGACTGGTTCACCACCTTAATCTCTCTTCAAGCTGATCTTCTCTACAACTGTTTCGTCACCCTTTCTTCCCCTTTCCTCGCCGTCCTCTCACTGGCCTCCGAGACGACCGCCAGCGTCGAGACGGCGGTCCAGAAGGTGCCCTCTAACATAACCCATGGCAGCGCCATGGTGTTGAAGAGACTTGGGTTGGGGCTGCTTGGAGCAGCACAAGTTTGCATGGTGTTGGTTTTGGTGATGGGTTTGGCTGCTTTGGTGGGGATTGGGTTGGTTCAACTTTGGTTGGAAGAGCCTGTTGTTGTTAGGGACAAATTGTTCTTTGACTACACTGAGGTGAATCCTAAGGCTGTGTTTGGTTTGAGTGGTGGTACTGGGTTTGATTTTGATGGCAAAAGCTATAGGAAGAGGCTAATTAATGTTCCAGTTGGCCATACTTTTCATCTTCATTTGCTCCTTTTGATGCCTGAATCTGAGTTCAATAGGCATATTGGGGTGTTTCAGGTATATTTCCATTTTACTTCTATGCTCTGATCTGCCTTTTCTTTTTCATTTTTTTTATATTATTATAGGCATAGCTTAATAATAAACTCCTCTGTTTCTCTGTTAATTTATTTTGTCTTCTCCTCTAACTGATAAGTACTGACTTTAAATTTCAATTTCAATTTTTATGAGTATATGTTTCAATGGTGAATGAAAAAAGAGGGATATATAGTAGTTTTAATGTTTAGAACAAGAGAGAAATCAAAGGATTATAGTCCAACATTTTGAACTTTTTTGCAGGACTATTTAATCTCAAATTGATTGCTCAATTTTGTCACTGCATCCACAAGCTTGAATTTTTTTTTTTTTTTTTTTTTTGTCATTAATTAAAGTCAGTATAAAATAAAACATTGTTTGGTTCAAGTCTAGGGAGTTGTTCTGTTTCAATCTAGCAACTACTGGACTGCCTTCTTCTGCTGTTTACTGCTTGATTTAACATCTTTAATTTTTGAGTATGTAAAGTAAACAGTTGATTTCTCATGACAGAAATATTTTTCCAGTTGACTGCAGAACTCTTATCAACTACCGGGAATGTAATTGCAAAGTCGAGCCAGCCTGTAATGTTGCAGTTTAGAAGCCTACCGGTTCGACTTGCGCGAACATTTGTCATGGGAATACCTCTCTTACTCGGAATTTCAAGTGAGACACAGAAGCTAAAGGTTGAGATATTGAGATACAAAGAGGGACATCCAAGAAGTGGGTCGGTTCGGGTAACTTTGGCTCCAAGGGCTGGGACTTCATCACTTCCACAGTTGTATGAAGCTGAAATTATTATCAACTCACAGTTACCTTGGACAAAACAATTGGTGCACAATTGGAAGTGGACATTGTATGTTTGGACATCCCTCTATGTTTACATAATATTCCTCATACTTGTCATCACCTGCTTCAGACCATTATTCTTTCCAGTGACAACAACAGCAGGTTTCAATAACGGAGACCAAAGAGAAAGAGATCATATTAATGCTAATGCCGCTGTAGACGCTTCGGAAGAAGCATTAATCAGTGGCATAGAGGATCAAAACCGGGTTTCTGGTCTAATAAGCAAATGGCAACACAGCAGACGCAAGCGAAAGGCGGTCTTTCTGGACAAGGATTTCTCAGATATTGCTGCAGGAGGCTCATCAGCATCAAGCATGAGCGTAACTAGGGAAGATACGAGTGCGAGTGCAGTCATTGAGGATGATGTGGGGGACTCAGAATCAGTATGTTTAGGTGGTTGACTTGACTGAGTTGAGTTAATTATATCTCTTGCAAAACTTGTTAATGTTTGTCTCATTATATGTATACTCTTTAACTCCAATAAACCTAACTTATGAATCTCTCCATGATTTTAGGTTTTACAATATGCCTGCAGGCAATCTTAGCTATTATTTTCACTTTCTTTGCTATGTGCTGATGAGGACTTCCTAGTAGGTTCTTCTCAGGAAGCAATTTTACAAAGATCAACAAATACAACGTAATGTGAGAATTGCTTGTATTGAAAAAATAATCCATAAACCATAAGTAGTACAAAAATTAATTGTCACAATAGAAACATAATCGCACAAGCCTGAAACTAGTAAACTGCTGGTGAAAATGGCACTGCCTTATCTAGTCCTCCTCTTCATATGCTGCTTTCTTCTGTTTCATGATAAGCTGTTGCGCATGTTCTTCAGATACCTGCGCAAATTCTCAGTAATACTACCAAGTCCAATGGCAGTGAAAAAGTTGATGGAAAATCTCACTCAATAACCACACTAACAAAAATACAAATAGGCAAAATCAATTAGTAAAAACTATATATGTATATGAAAAATGATAATTTACAGTAGCCTCATCATGTGACAAGCAAATTTGTGTATTCTTTTCCTTTAATTTGTACAGATTCGATTAATGTAACTAATTAATTACAGTAATATATATAATCTTAATTAAAAATGGAGAATTTCTACATGACACCACTCAATGATAAAGTTGCAGTGAGGATTAGTACACTCAAGGGCCAGGCCTTTGCAAGGATTCCCACTTTTACTGCATGGAGGGTGGCCTCTTGTCTTATGAACAAAGGCAACAGGGTGTGGATGACCTTCATAGGGATATGTCTTCCCAAGCTTGATGTATGGGTCTTTGCCAATGGCACATTTGGGATGAGCACAAAAGTTGCATCTTCTGCAGCAGTAGAACCAATGCTTCGGATTTCTTTCTTCTTCACAAACGTCGCAGTAATTATGATCCGCGTTGTCTTGGTAAGTGAGATCCAGAGGGTGTTCATGGCGCTTATGTGTAGCCGAATTTAGTAAAGAAGCACAGTTGAAATCCAAGGAAAAGTTGCAGTCAGAGCATGAGTATAAGATGTCATTACCAAATCCGCAGCCATTGCAGTCAATAGGTTTGCTTCCCTTACCGAAAACAAGGGGATGTTCATGTGCTTCATGTTTAAGAATGTATGATAGTGATGCACATCGAACATCAAGGTTGAAATCACACTGCTCACAGTTGTAGCAGAAACCATGGCAGTTTTGATGACAAACATCACAGAAGAACAAGCCTTGGAAATTAGGATGTTTCGGAACAAGGGTCAAAGGGTGTGGGTGATGAAGAGGGTGTTGCTTCTTCCTAGGTAATTCAAGGCACTTGTGGAAGAACAAGTCACATTTTAGACAAGTGTAGAATGGTTCAAACATGGGTGTCATGCAACAATCACAGAGCTTATCATCAGCCTTGACTTGCTCTTCATGATTTAGGGTTAACTTATGTGGATGGCTAAAATGCTTGATCAACATAGCTACCATTTCCCCTTCAAGGTTGATCTCTTCAATTATATTAGTGATTGACTTGAATGATTCATCTGATCCTTCACTCGCCGATGTACTTGCATCACAAGAAACAATACAATTTGCCACTGCACAATTCACATGAGCAACAAAATTGCAGCTAAAGCAACCATAACCACCATAATTTGTATTGACTTCATTATGACAAATTCCACACTGATGTTTACTGACATAATTAGTTCCTTCAAAGAAGTAGAATTGTGTGACAGGATGATGGTGGCCTATTATTCCAATTCTGTGAGGTAAAAATCTGCAATATTCATGGACTATTACTTGGCACAGGGTACATATATATGGGCTATTGTCACCATTTATGCCACAAGCATCACATATAAACGAGAGTGGCTTCATCAGGTGGATGAACTTGTTGCCTATGATTTTTAGGTTCAATGATGCATTTGGGCAGCAAAGCACATTTGATGTCAAGATCAAACTTACAAGAAGGACAATGATAAACAAAGTCTTGACAAGTTTTATGACAAAAATCGCAGACACAACTCGTATAGTAAGGAGGTGGATTTGACAAGAGAATAAGAGAGTGTTCAAGATGGTAGGGGTGATTAATCTTGGGGGTCAACTTAGAACATTTTGTGTCAAGGAAGAACTCACATTGGGAACAACTGTAGTTAGGACCATAAATCATTTCCTTGCATCCAAAGCAACAAACTTCTTTGTCATGATTTTCATTGAAAATCAACTGATGTTTGTGGCTGAAGTGCTCAAGCTCTAGGAAATCTCCAGTCACTCGCGGTGGCAGCAAAGCACATGGTATGTCAAGGTCAAAGTCACAAGTGAAACAATGGTAGACAAAGCTATTGCAAGTCTTTCATGCATTTTAGGTTCAATGATGCATTTGGGAAGCAAAGCACATTTGATGTCAAGATCAAACTTACAAGAAGGACAATGATAAACAAAGTCTTGACAAGTTTTATGACAAAAATCGTGGACACAACTCGTATAGTAAGGAGGTGGATTTGACAAGAGAATAAGAGAGTGTTCACGAGAGTCGTGTATGTTTTCTGTGAATCAAGGGGAGAGGTTGAGTGTTCGACGATCGAAGAATGAGTGTGAAGAGAGCGTGAGGTGGGAAGATAAGAGGTAGAGAGATTCTGCGAATTTTAGGTTATGAAGGGTGTGTGAGAGGGAGAGGTTTGAATTCTCTGTGTAGTCAGAGAGATTGAGAGAAGATGAGGATCCAGGTTCAGGGAGTCAGTTTTTTCAGTGTAGTGTGAGAGTTTTTAGAATGAGAGGCTATAGTGAGAGAGTAGGAGCCTCCTGGAAGGAGACTGTGTTTTTGAGAGAGAGAACCAGTGGGGAGGGAGGAATGAGGTCCAGAGTGAGAGAGATGAGGTCGACAGTGAAAAATATGGGGAGGTCTGTAGTGTGTGTAGGAGGGTTTTTTATTTGAGAGTGAAGAGGTACTGAGATTGGTAGAGGGAATCCAGGGAGAGAGAAGAGAGAGTTCGGTCTGTATTGAAAGGGAGTGGTCCGGGTGGATCAGAGAGAGTCTCCTGCCTTGTGTGTCCATTCTTCCCCTTTTTGTTTTCCTTTTTCCTAACTTTTCTTTTAACAAATTTTCTTGTCTCTTTGCAGGTTGTTGAAGGGATAAGAATGGCAGAGGATAAGGATCAGAAGCAATTGGCAAAGATGGATGAGCTGGCTTTATTGACTGGCTCCTTTAGGTAAATTCTTTCCTTCTCTCTCTTGTAACTTCTTGGGAAGTTTGCTTGATGAATAGAGGGCAATTGAGCATGTGTTATTCTGTTGAGAAGAGTGGGGAATGAATGAATGCATGCTTGCTAAACATGAAATGCATAAATCAGTAGCTGTTGGAATGCGAATGCTCTTTCTTTTTTCATTTTTTATTAATTGAAATGCAATGGTCTGTGAAGAGTGTATGAGGTGATTAACTACATGCTAAATGCTAGATTATGAAATGCTAAAATGCCTGCTAAATGCCAAGTGCCAATGAGTAAACTTAAGCTTACATATATAAAAATAAAAATCATGGCTGTCATGTGACCTTTCCTTTGTGTTTTATTATTTTTTTTTAATTTCAGGAAGAGCTTGTGATGGGGAATGCATAAGAGATGTCATGACAATGCAAGGGCAAGAAGAAGAAACATTCCTCGAGGGGAAACAATGCATAAATTAGGATTCGGGCTTAATCGGGCCTTAAGCGCTTTTCTTTTCCTTATTATTCCATTTGTAAAAACACTCAATCTCGAGTACATGACATTCTCTTTTTATTGATGGTGCAAAACTAAATGCAGTAAGATCAAGCACCATGCGAATGCAATGTGATTCCATATTGAAATGAGTAGCCAGAGTATTAATACTAAATTTCAGCAAACAAATTAGAAGACTTAGTAGCCTAAAGCCAAATCATCCCCCTTTCGCTTGTCTTTCCCTTGACTATGCAATTGATAAAATGCTGATATGCAATGGCAAACTAAACGAAATCATGCTATGCCAACCTAAATGTCAACCTAAATGACTATGTCAACCTAATTAAAACGTGCATGTGACTATGACTATGCCAAACTAATTAAAACGTGCACGTGACTAAAACATACTTATGAATAAATTGATTTACCTATAAATGCCTAGAGAATGTGGAATGAAAAGTATTATTATTAATTTTTTTTAATTATTTTTTTGAATGCAATCTTAATTACTAAAAATGAACTAGCTAATCTAAATTAAAAGTGGACTTAAAATGACCAAAATGCCCCTGAATTTTGAAAATGACCAAAATGCCCCTAGTTGACCCTAATGCTAATTAAGAAATAAATTGATTTAAATTGAAAGGATATGGACAAAAATGGGTGTCTACAGCTGCCCCTCTTTGTGTGCTTTCTAACTATCGGGAAATGCGCAAAGGAGTAGTTTGTGCATTTTTGAGAGCTAGAAAGTGCACAAAGACGTAGACACCCGTTTTATTGGAAAGTCGCAAAAACCTTGATTCACCGCGTCAAGTTTTGAGGAAATACTGCACCGTAGTAACTTAATTCACTGGATCGTTTTTCACAGTTTGAAAATGTGCTGCATCGAGCTCACCGAGTTCCAATCTTGAAGATGCTACACCGAGTCATCTGATTCACCAAATCCCACTTGAAGATGCTACACCGAGTCATCTGATTCACCGAGTCCCACTTGAAGATGCTACACCGAGTCATCTGAATTCATCTTTGAAGATGCTACACCGAGTCATCCGAGTTCATCCTTGAAGATGCTACACTGAGTCATCTGATTCTAACTTTGAACACGCTACACTGAGTCATCTGATTCTAACTTTGAAGATGCTACACTGAGTCATCTGATTCTAACTTTGAAGACGCTACACCGAGTCATCTGATTCTAACTTTGAAGACGCTACACTGAGTCATCTGATTCTAACTTTGAAGACGCTACACTGAGTCATCTGATTCTAACTTTGAAGATAAACCTAAATCACCGAAAACTTCCTTGACTGGCCATACTGGATCACTGGAAGATAAACTTAAACCACTGTAAACTTGATTTATCGCACTGGATCACTTGAAGAAAAACTTAAACCACTGTAAATTTGATTGATCGCACTGGATCACTTGAAGAAAAACTTGAACCACTGTAAACTTGATTTATCGCACTGGATCACTTGAAGAAAAACTTAAACCACTGTAAACTTGATTTATCGTACTGGATCACTTGAAGAAAATCTTAAACCACTGTAAATTTGATTGATCACACTAGATCACTTGAAGAAAAAATTAAACCACTGTAAACTTGATTTATCGCACTGGATCACTTGAAGAAAAACTTAAACCACTGTAAATTTGATTGATCGCACTGGATCACTTGAAGAAAAACTTAAACCACTGTAAATTTGATTGATCACACTGGAGCACTTGAAGAAAAACTTAAACCACTGTAAATTTGATTGATCACACTGGATCACTTGAAGAAAAACTTAGACCACTGTAAATTTGATTGATCGCACTGAATCACTTGAAACTAACTGAGGAAAGATCGCCCCGGATCACTTGAAACTGACTGAACAAAGATCGGCCCGGATCAATTGACCCTAACTGAAGAAAGATCGCCTTGGATCAACTGGAGTAAACTGAAGAAAGACCGCCCTGGGTCAACTGATAGAAAGATCGCCCTGGATCAGTTGAAACTAATTGAAGAAAGATCGCCCTGAATCAGTTGAAACTAATTGAAGAAAGATCGCCCTGGATCAATTAAAGTAAACTGAAGAATGATCGCCCTGGATCAACTAAAGTAAACTGACGAGAGACCACCCTAGGTCAACTGAAAGAAAGATCGCCCTGGAGCAGTTGAAACTAATTGAAGAAAGATCGCTCTGGATCACTTGAAGTAAACTAAAGAATGATCGCCCTAGATCAACTGAAGTAAACTAAATAAAAACCGCCTTAGGTCAACTGAAGTAAATCGAAGAAGGACCGCCCTGGGTTAACTTGAGAATAGTCTGGTTCCATGTATGCTTCATCCAATGACTGAGCCCTTTTCCCTTCTCTGAGTCATGACTTTTTGAACTCTGCTTGTTTCTTTGCAAGATTCACTCCATCTATGCCTTATTCCAACTTGCTTTTCTTTGCATACCCTCTATCTTTGCACTCCTCCTGCTTGTATCAGTTTTGACTTCTGACTCTTTTGCCCCAAGTGAATTCTTTTCCAATTATTCTGAATTTCCTCTTCCTACTCTTGATATTTTTGTCCTGCAATTCCCTGCTATGAATGAGGATGAAATGCTCTAATGTATGCATGTATGAATGAATGCCCATTTATGCAGAGTAAAGAATGAATTTACTAAGGAGAGTAATATGATATTGACTTCCCTTGTGTAGCCAAATGTCTCCTTGACGAGCTTTAGCTGACTCCTTTGCCCCCATCTTGGTACCATTTTCCTTGCCAACTTCCTGCGACATAAGTTAATAAAAAATTCTCATCATATAGCTGAATTCTCTTGAAACATGACATGATTTAAAATGTCCCATAACACATTGCTCTTTTGCCCCCAGAAAATATTTTATGATTTTGTTACAAATGCCCCATATACATGTGGCCCTACTAGAAGAAGACTTTCTCAAAAGATTTGGTGACCACCACTTAGAAAATTTTCCCGTCGGATATCCTTGACTTAACCTTCTTCTCGGGCTCACAAATGGAATGCAAATCTTTTGCAAAACTCATTTTCAAAACATTCTCACTTTGTTATTTGTCCAAAAGTGGTTTGTATCAACACCGGTATTGAAAGAGAAGTATGATTTGAAAGGATTGAATAACAATTGTCAAAAAGATTTATTGTGGTGTGTAGGCTTCACTTGACAAGACTGAAATGTCTGATAACTTCGTCCATCATTATTCGCTTGAGTCAATACTTATTACTGCAAAAGAGGTCATGTTTTCTCTGATTGTTTCGGAGGCTCCAAGAATTCCCATCCTTGCTCTAGACTGCCCTTCCTCGGGTTTTCACCCTAGAGCTCGTTCTTATTTCTCTTTTTTCATAATTTTTTCATTTCATTTTTCATTTCTTTTTTGATTAGTTGTTCCACCATGCACCCGCATTTGAAAAAACTTTTGAAACCAATTTTCTCTAAAAACCTTTTTGGGAAAAACACTTTTTCTTTTGCAAAAAACAATTTCTATTTTAGGAACAATCCCTTCACCTTCGATATCCTGGCCTGATCAAAGATGGACTTTATTAGGCACGTAATGTGGGATTGGGTTAGGGGTGCCAAAGAAAGGGCAAAAGGCTCAAAAATGTGTTTGAAGGTGCTCGATCCCAGGATCACTTTCTCTATTGTGAAGGATGCTACCGAACTTGATCTTCCATTTTTCAGCTTTCAGCTTCTTCGTTTTTGCTTTTGATTCACTTTTGATTTGAACTTCGATTTGAATTATTTGATGAAGTGAACTGAATGCTTCCTTATGAACTGAACTCATTAATGCTGGAATGCTCCACTTTTAACTTTGACTGCAGACCCGTTCCTTTGAGGTCGATCCTTCTTCAGCTTTGCCCCCAGTGTGGAGGGTGATCCTTGATCAGGGTTGAATCGAAAGAAAATCCATAAGGCTTAAAGGGGACAACAATTGATAATTTTCTGCAAGTGAAGGGATAAGAAAGAAGGCCATTTATCATTTCAGATTTGGATATTTTGATGAAAGGCGACCCTTAGAAAACCCAAAACCTTTTGAAAACTCATTTTCGAAAGCCTTTTACTTGAAAACAATTTTCTTGAAAAACGTCTCTTGTTTTTTACCATCCTGAAGAATTGTGCAAGCACATGATGTTGCAATTCTTTTTACTCTCGTTTTGCGACCTCTTTCTTTTTTAGGCCCGGTTTTTCTTTTTCTTTGATGGGAATTTGATGATCAATGTCTTCTGCCTCATTGTCCTGTCAGACCTCCTTGTTGATGAAGATGAGCATGTTATTACTGCGTTGAGCGTTGCCCCTCACTATTCACAAAGGCAATAAAGGTGTCTCGATAATTGAAGTGGTTTGAAAGGTGTTATGTAAGTGGGCTTATTTGATTTCTGAACCAGTCTTCCCAAGGCTTACAAGTAATTTGGTCTCTAAAAGTAATTTGGCTAGAGGAATGGAAAGATCTCAATATGTCTCAGATTCAAATTGGCTTCCGAGAGAAAGAATGGGCTCTTTTAGGATCAATGAAATTTGGGGTTCTGAGCAGTGTTGACATAAACCGGGTAATCATGTTATCATCTTTAAAAACGTTCCAGTTTTGATCTCATCTTATCTTTTTTGTTCAAAACACAATTGTTTATTCAAAAGAATCCTGTTTTGTTTTTTTTTCAAACCTTTTACAAATCAAACATCCCTTTGCTCATTGCCCAAGAGAATATTATAAAGCACTTTGGGAACTGTTTCATAGTGGTGATTACCCGATTCAACAAACATTCACAGTCAAAATTACTACAATTTTAATAATTATAAGCATGAGAAGATACAAATGACAAAAATCTATGCAGATGCTATGCACGTGAGAAAAGAGTTCATCAGTCTCAGAAATTCCCTTCTTAAGGTAGGTTTCCGTTCCCTATTGTCACTGAGTTGGGATTGTCAATTTTCCATGAGATCGCAAAGTTCTCTATTGAATGGCTACTTTTCTTAGCCGAGAGTGACTTCACTGGCTTGGCCTGACTTTGACAATGTATCTGTGAAGAAACTTTCCTCGACCCCACTCGCTGATTAAGCCTCAATGCTGCACTTGATGCTTCCAAAAATGCTTCCCTGATGATGTTAGACTCAAATAGATAGGAAACCAGTAATATTTACAGGAAATGTATTACCCATGCACAAAAATGTATTTATTTACAGAAGATCAGGATAATGCGAGAAAGATGCATGTGGTAATGATTGGATAATGCATGACCTATGCATGAACATATATACAAGGAACGGATACTGCCTGATGGATGTATGAACATATATACAAAGACATGGACAATGCATGAAAGATGTATGACCTATATCAATGGATATGATGATAACTTATCAAATCATAAAAATGTGTACTTAAACGCAACATGACATGGCAATCTATGTCGATAAACAAGTAAATAGATATGCATGGTCAATCATAGAATATATGGATGCATGAGGATGCAAAAATGATGTCATGATATGTAAAGATGAATCCTGCAACACAAATAGGTTATGCCAATGCAGGTGCAAAAAGATAAAACAAAAGCGAAGAAACAAAAACTCGTTAATAACTGAACATAAAAATATAGCTAAAAATCTTAAAGAAAAATCATGCCCCTTTTATTCTTGAATAACAGAACCTTTTTATTTTCCTGAAAGATCAAAAGGACGAAAATGCCCTTGGGGCGGGTGGTCTATTTAGTGAGAGTAAAAGGGGTTACTCTCTCTACAGTCCTTATTTTTGAAATAGAAAGGTAAAGGTTCGGAATATTCCTTATGTGTACCAACTTATGTGCTGGTTTGGTCCACTCATACATAAAGGTTCCCAATTTTGACCTGGCAAAGTCTCATTGGGTGGAGGTTTTTCGCACAACCTGCACGGGGACCTGGTGGGTCCGACGAAGGCTTGCTTATTATACCTCCCAAAATCTAGTCAAGGTGGCAACATGTAAATGCAAAATGCAGTCTAAGTGGAGTGTGTGAAGGAACAACCGGCCATTACCCTAAAACTAAACCTGGCAAACCTAGTAACTAACCACAACAGAAAACAAAGAAAACAACAAGATAGGGGTGAAGATAACAAAAATATCAAAGCACAAGAGCTGTAAACATCAAAACAAATAAAACAAATAAAACAAAGCAACCATTTTTATTAACCCTAGATCTTGTTTAAACTACGTGAGGCCTGACTCTCTAACGTCCCCCAGCGGAGTTGCCAAGCTGTCGAAACGTTCGGGTCCGAAGAACCCTGCCGAGACGACGTTGGTAAGAAGGAGTCGCCACTAATCTTTTTTCTAAGGTGTGATTAGCCACCTATCCGATTATTAAGTCTAATATTAACCTAAGCTTGGCGAAGGCAATACTAAACCTAATACAGTCTGCTTAACCAGAGTCTATGGGTTCGGGAGTCGATTACGCTCGGGGAAGGATTAGCACCCCCGAGACGCCCGTCAAACGACGGTACCTCTAGTCTAAACTAAATCTAATGGGCTTAATACTAAATGGTTGCTCTAAATCTTGATTATTAGAAGAAAAGGGTTGTAAAGGAAAATAAAATCATTTTTAAAACAAATGTCGAGAATTCGAAGAATATGATCGAACACCGTCGATCAATCCTGTCTCGATTCTCTTTCGCTGTTTGTTCTCTTGTTGAATCTCCCGCATCGGGGAGAGGTTTTGAAAATGCTGTGTCAAAACCTTTTATTTTTGTTCTTAAAGTCTCTTACTTTGTTTTGAAAACTTCCATTTTAGTCTCCCTAAAAGTGGTGTGAAAATCTTCTTTTCTTATTGCTTTGGAAAGCCTTTTCCATCTTTTATTGATAAGCTAAGTCTGATTTGAATTTGAAAACCTCTACTTAAATCTTAAAACACTTGATTACCAATTTTAATTCATTTTTGAAAACTGAGTAAGAGAACACTTGCCTTTTGAAAAATGCTTTTGGAGAAAAATGATCTTTTTGTATTTTCTTAATTATGCTTAATCTTAGAAAGGAAAGAAAGGATGAATGCAAATGATGCATGAAGTGGTATATTTTAATTAATCAGTAGACAACAGTATACTTGAAACTAACCCGAAACTCTTCCTACGCATTATAGGGGTATTTCAGGGATAATCCAATCTCGGAGCGGGAACCAAGGATTCGTACCCGAGTACATTTACTTGGGACCCACCTATCATCGTAAGAGAGGGTTGTTTACTGATTCTTATTTAGCTAACTCGCATGAATGACAATTAAAATGCATGAAAGATCCTTATTAATTACATGCATTAACATAAGTCTACTCAAAGTCAATTCCATAAACCCTTCCCATGCATTATAGGGGTATTTACGGGAGAGACCGGTCTAGAAGGAACTCCCAGAAATTCGTACCCGAGTACATTTATCTGGAAGGCCCTTCATCTCGGCAAAAGACGAATGTTAATGCATCACAAACATACCAAAGTGACATATATTATGCATGACATGGGTGCACGTGATTATTTTCTACTTTACCACTACACTAATTACTAAATTATTACAAACCAAGGCCTAATTAAACTGAAATTAAACTAACAAAGAACAAAATTAAAAGAAATTAAAAGCTTCAGGGCCAAATTGGACAAATTGGTGACTTATCTGCACATCAAGAAAACAATTAGCAAAGTTCAGGGAGTAAAGAGCATAAATTGAATATCAATGACATGAATCAACAATAACTATTGAATTTGAAATGTGAAAGCACATGAAATTGATCCAACTTTTCTTTTTCATTTACTAATCTATTGACAAATGAACCTAACTATTAAACTAATTCTAGAATTCCATTTTTACCAATTTATTGAGAATTAAACTAAATTACTAATTCACTTAAATATTTAGAAAATAAAATTAGTTTCCTTAATCAATAAATTAAACTATGGAAAAAAAAACCTTTAAGACATAAGATAAACTAAACCTAACATCAAAAACCCAAATGCGTAAATGAAAGCCCACATATATAAAATTAGTAAACTTAAGTAAACCAAAGCAAGCCCAAGTGCAATAGAAAGAAAAAGCCCAAGAAATCATACCCAACTTAGCGGGTCGGGTCAGCTCAGCTCCGCTCCATGGGCACATTTGGGTCAAATCCACGGGTTGTATAAATAGGTTAACCCTAGTTCTCATCTTCAATCCTTCTTCTTCTTTTCTGAGCAGCGCCGCCGCCTGAGATGTTCCGGATTTCGCACCGTTGCGGCTCCACCGTACCGGAACCGCAAAGCTACAGCCGATGAACCTTTAGATCTGCAGATTGGCTCTCCTCACCTTGTAGACACTTATTTTAGACCCTCGTCCGTTATCTCATTCCCTTCTTAGACATTCATTCTCTCATGAATAACTCCCGTTCGTTAAAATTGAGATTAATTTTCATTCATTTCCTTACTCTTTTATAGTATTGCAATTTCGGTTTTGAAACCAAAGCTTGAATTTTCTTTGAAACCCAAATTCTTGAATTAATAGGTCTAGGTTTCAATTTCCCTTCGGACCTTTTGTTCTCTTTTATTCTTCGGGCCACATTATCAAATTATTTCTCATTGGGCCATTTCTCTCATATTGACCCAAATGCATCCATGCTTTCCTTGGTCTAGGCATCAATGATTTTGGATTAAGCTTTTCTGGACTATCTTGCTTAAATTCTTGGCCCGATTATTATTATTATTATTTTTTTATCCCAATTTGTTTTCCAATTATTTATTTAAGCCCAAACTTGTTTTGTTAGACTTGGTCCATTTTCTTTTGGGCATTGCTTCCTTACTAT
>AWUE01016843.1:0-11155 GCA_001974825.2 Corchorus olitorius
CTTATCTCTTTGGGTTTCCCTGCAAGTGAATTGGAGCCCTCCATTAAGTTTGTACAGAAAAATCACAACCATTGAATTAACTTCTTTTCACAGTATAAATTGAGAGATACAGTAACAGAAAAAAGGGGACACAATTCCAAAAAAAAAAGGGCATAAACCACAGCAGTGTTCTTCATTTTTCTCCAGCTACAAAAAACATACCAAAAAAAGAGAGAGCTAGCTTTCCTTCTTTCATTTTTCCAGCAACCAAAAAACACAAAAAAAAACTCACTTTTCCTTACTTAACAACAAGGACACCAGAAAATATATAAAGAAAAAGAGTTAGACCTTTTACCTTTTAGCTTCCCCACCCTTGTTTAAGTCATCCCATACCATTCTCCTTAGTTTTTCCTTCAAAAAAAGGAACAAAAAAACAAACATTATGACTTTTCGGTTTTAGACTTTAGTTTACAAAATTTAGGGGTTTGATAGTTTAAAAGCTTGGATTTAACTATTGATTCGGTGAAAAGAAAGAGATAAGGGAAGAGAACCACATACCTATAAACATGTTTCATCCGACGGTTGTTAAGGGAGATCAGAGCACCGCAAGATTGATTCGGGTGAGGGTGGTTTGAGACATTAAACGGTGGTTTTGAGAGAGATTGGTGCCAGATCCGGGGAGAGGAAGGCCAGGCGAGTTTCTCTGCAACTTTCGGCGACCAACGGTGACTGAAAATTTTTCCGACATGGTGGACTACGGCGACGACGGTGGTGGTTTGATTCTCCGGTGAAGGTAGAGAGAGAAGGTGAGAGAAGGTTAACTTTGAGGTTTGTTTTTTTCTGTTTTAGATTTTGGTATTTATACTATGTATTACTTTTGTGGGGGCAATTAAGGTCAACTTATTAATTTAGTAA
The DNA here is from genome assembly GCA_001974825.2 of Corchorus olitorius. NCBI lineage: Eukaryota > Viridiplantae > Streptophyta > Magnoliopsida > Malvales > Malvaceae > Corchorus > Corchorus olitorius. The sequence continues at coordinate 895 of AWUE01016843.1, forward strand.
TAATGTAATAATAAGCTTTTAATTTAATTTGATTTGAGTTAGTTTAAATTAAAATATTAATATATTGATTTAGGAAATTAAATTAAAACGTTTTAGAATTCAAATTTGGGAAATTTAAGAGTTAAAGACAGATTTTAGGAATTAGTAAATTGGAAAGCAAAGTTTTGGTCTTAATTCATGAAGGGAACATTAGTAACAATAAATAATTGATTTAGCTTAGAAACTTACAGTAATTAGGAGTCTGAAAGTTGACTTTAGATTTAGGAATGGGTAGTTAAATATTTTAGAAATTTAAGTTGTATGTTGATAATTTTAAACAATAAATTTTTTTTTGGTGATAAAATCATTAAGTCGGGGAACTTTTAAAATTGGGTAGGAGTCATGTTTAGGTTATTTTCATTTGGGCTTTAATGTTTTCCGTTTGGGGCTTTTAGATTATTTGGGGCTTGCAAATTTTTGTAAGGTTGGGCTTTTAATAATATACATATATGATTCATATGCTCTTTTTTTTTTTAAAAAAAAAACAAAAATTCCTGTTGGGCTTTGCTTCATTTGGGCTTAAATATCTATATTAGGCTTGGAATCATGTTTGGGTCTTCAAATTATTTTGGGCTTTACTTCTATTTTTTTGTTGAACCTCTTATATATATTACGTGGGCTTTAGTAATTAGTTATGTTTGGGCTTTAGCTTTAAGTCATGAATTTGGGTTTGTTTGTCCTATTTACTTTGGTTTGAATTCCTAAATATGTGGGCTTTGAGCAAGTTTGGGTTTGGAATGTTGTAACTTTAGTTTCAATACAATGTAGGCCTATTTCTTTAAAATGAAATAGATCTTGGACTTAGAAATTAAGTAGGTTTCATATGCATCCATGTTTAAATTTTATATTTATGTTTCCTTATTGATTATACTATGTCATTTGAGATTAATTAAAATGACCCGATGATGGGGTGTATGATTGGGATTTGGACAGCTAGTGTCGGTCTCAATTCATCGCCCCTAGGCTTGGAACATCTGGGCGGGGGTCTTACCAGTAGAGCTGTTCAAGGGCCGGGCTACCCGCCCAAACCCGTAAGCCCGCCCGATATTTTAAAGGGCTTGGACAAGAATTTTAAGCCCATTGGATGGGCTTGGACAAGAATTTTAAGCCCATTGGATGGGCTTGGACAAAAATATCAAGCCCGCTTATTAAATGGGCCGGGCTTGGGTATAAGAGTAAAAGCCCAAGCCCGGCCCGATTAAGGAAACATGCTTATTTTTAATTTTTTATATATTGATATATAATATTTATTAAATATAATTTATACGTACACCGTATTTTAAATAAGAAAAAGATGAATTATATATGTAGAGAATCTTATTATCAATAAGAATAGTATATTATAGGTAGTACATATCATATTTTATATTTACAATTATATTTATATAATTAATTAATATAATTTAATTCTTAAAATAATTATTAAAAAAAATTAGACGGGCTTTTGGACGGGCCTTGGTCTAAGTATTTGATAAATGGGCCGGGCTTGGACAAAAGTTTGAGGCCCGTTTTATAAATGGGCCGGGCTTGGGCAACACAAAATGGCTTTAATCTTAAGGCTAGGCCCGGCCCGAACCCGGCCCGGCCCGGCCCATGAACAGGTTTACTTACTAGTATGAGTGGAAGGCAGCCGGACAGTGTTCCTCGTATAATTACCCGATAAAACTTACATTAACCGGAATCCATGCATCACGTGCATTCATGCATATGGAGACCAGAATTAATATGAGTTATTAATATTCAAAATGAAATACTTTGTTTCCAAAAAACCAGAAAAGTTGTGATTACTTTTATTTTCTTCAAATTTTAAATCCAAGCTAAGTGCCTTTTAATAAAAAAAGAAGAAAGAAAGGAAAAATGATATCAAATAATTTTGGCTTCTTTTTCTTTTCTCCAAAAAATCAAGGTATGAGTTTTATTCAAGAAAGGTTTTGATCATGAGAAATAAAAGTAAATTAAAAGAGAAGTGAAAATTTGTTTTTTCTTTTCAAAAAAAAAGACTAAGAGAAAATGAAAGCTTGGCTTTTTTTGGAAAAAAGAAGGAAAATGGGTTTTACAAATATGGTGATTCAAAATCCCAAGTTTAAATAAAAGAATCCAAATTAACTGATTCCAAAAATTAAGAAGAGGTTTTAAAACCTAATTAAATGATTTTTTTTCTAAAGAATTCCAAGTAAAAAAAAAAAAATCAACCAAGTTTTGTTTTTCAAGAGGGAAGGCTCCCATTTTGTTTCAATTTTTTTTTAGAAAAGGAAAAATTCCCATGCCTACTAAGTGGGAGTTATTTGGAATATACAAAAGCCTTGGTTCCCAAACCTCTTTTTATAAATTGTTCCACTTGTGCTTGAGTAACCTTGTTTTCAAAATCAAACAAAGGGTTAATTTTTCTTAAATCGTTTAAAAATTTAGGAGCAATTACAACCAATAATAGAGACTCATGAGTAAAATCTAGATTAGTTCAGTGCCGTCAAAATTGACGAGCGTTGTGGGGGTGCTGATCCTTCCCCACACGTATCAGACTCCCGAATCCTTAGACTCTGGATAAGAGGCCATTTATTAGGCTAGTGTCACCTTCGCCAAGCTTAGGTCGGTACCGGACTTAATAATTTGACAGGTGACTAATCACACCTAGGTAAAAAAGATTAGTGGCGACTCCGGTTTTTAAGTCGTTTCGACAGAGTCCCCGGACTCGAACGTTACGACAGCTTGGCGACTCCACTGGGGAATGCTTAGAGAGTCAAACTGAATAGTGGTTTAGAATTAATTAGGGTTTTTATAACTGGTTGTTTGCTTGCAATTATGCTTGTTTATCCATGCCTATGTTTTTTGCTTTTTATACTTACATGTTCTCATTTTGTATATTTATTTTGCTTAACTTTTCTGCTTTGTTTCTCTTGTGGGTAGTTTAGTAATTATGGGTTGGGTTTGTGGTGAAAGGTTTGTATGTTCCTTCACACACTCACTAATAAATTCGCATCCGCATTGCATGAGCTTACACTAGAGCTCTTACCTATTTAGGAGGAGGCAAAGTAGCTAGCCCTCGTGTGACGATAGTCACCGTGCGGGTTTTTAGTGAAAAACCTCCACTCAGACTGAACCCTTTCCAATGAGCCTATAACGGGTGAGGATTGGGGCCTTACTAGCCTAGGTGGGCGTCAGTAAGGACAGTTTGGGAGCCTTTAGAACTGTGAAAAGCCTCACCCAGCATGTAGAAACCATGAGCGATATCCCGCCTAGCTAGAGCCAAACCTGTGAGGGTAAACCCGGTACACGAAAGGAACTTTCCCTGCCTTTATCTTTACTCTTCTTAGTGAACCGTAGAAGGGGTAATCACGCTACCCCGATAAATTGACTCCCTGCCCATAAGAGCCTAAGGCTCAAATTTTCAAAAACAGAAAATGTTTTGATATTCCAAGGGCACTTTGTATACTATTACCTTAGTTTTAAATTTTAGTCTTACTTTTTCTTTTCTTTCTTGTGTGATACTACTTGTCTTTTCGTTGTTTTCCTTTTCTTGTTTCCTTCTTTTTTGCATTTTGTGGCATTGCATCATAGGTTGATTCATCATTTAAGGTAGAGAAAGATGATGCGGGATAGGGATAGCCTGGAGTCATTTGTCCTAGAGCACTTAAGGGACAGTCACCCGGCTCACGTCCAACACCGAAATGAGATAGCTCGGGGACTCTACGGAGATAACCTATCCGGGGATTTTCAAACGGAAGTACCAGACATGGTCCACTTAGACTTAAGGCAGAATGACTACACTGAGCTTCGCAAGCTATGGATGAAGATGAAAATGACCGAGTCGGAGTTTGCAGAAAAATATGGAGCAGTGGTACAACTTATGAAGGTAAAGGTGGATGACAACATGATCAGGGGAATGCTACCATATTGGGACCGCTCTTATCGATGCTTCACCTTTAATGAAGTTGATATGGTTCCAACTATTGAAGAATACACCCAGTTGCTGAGGTTAAAGGCCATTGATGAAAACTCCAGAGTCTTTATGAGGGGAAACAAGTCCACAGCAATATCAGTGTTAGCAGATCTCATGGGTATGCAGAGATCAGTGTATGATAAGTATTGGAAGGCCAAGGGTTTCTCAGATGGGCTGGCGGCACAATGTCTTATAGAATTTGTGAGGGAGAACCCGAATACTCCTCAAGGGCAGGATATTATGGCTGTGTTGGTATACGGAATGGTGGTCTTCCCTAAAGCATTGGGACAGGTGGACTCATACGTGATTCATCTAGTGGATGCCATCAAAAGGGGGAATAATCCGGTACTCGCAATTATAGCAGAAACTATCAGATCTCTTAATCACTGTCGATTAAAAGGGGGATGATTCAAGGGTTGTGCACAGTTGCTGACTATCTGGTTCAAGGGACACTTTGAATGCATCGAGTCTCACTTCACTCTACCAATCCATCTTGGGGAAGAAGCAAACCCGATCCGAGAATTCCTTGCTAGTAAATGGCCCGCGGGCAAGACCAAAGGACAATGGATGAAGTTTCTAGGAACTCTCAAAGCTGATCAGGTTAACTGGGTTGCCCCATGGTTCCATCCTACTTCTGTAGCTTATTGTTGTGGACCTAACCCATGGATGCCATTGTTTGGGTTATGGGGTGTCACCAGTTACTCTCCCATAATGGTTAGAAGGCAATATGGAGCGGACCAGTTCATTCCAGCCACGCATGGGTTAAACAGTGTAGACTTTGAGTATGGGGAAGACCGTTCCAAGCAAAAGGCTCAAGAGCTCAGGAATACACTCAGGCATATGGTCTTTGTAAAGAAATTCGGGAGATCTACTCGGGTAACACCGGAATACCCGGATTGGCACCGTATGAGGGTGAAGGATATTAAGGTGCCTCCTCCCACTGATCCTAATGCTGCAGTGAGTGAAGAAATGGAAGACATAGTCATGAGATTGACAATCCAGTATGAAAGAGAAAGAAATGGTAGTGAAGCCCAGAGACTGGCAGAAGTTAACCAACAACTGATGTTGAAATAAGAAGAGGCGGAGAGAAAGGCCAGAGAAATGGAAGCAAAGCTGAAAGAAGCAGAGGAAGAAGCCAAGGATGTGAAGAAGTTGAAAGAAAAGGCTGAAGCTAAGAATCGGAAGCTTGAATGGGACTTTGAGTTTGAATGCAAAGAAGTAGCGAGGTTGACAAAGAGAAACAAAGCTAGCGAACTCGCAACAAGATATTTCAAGGAGAGGCTAGACTTTGAGAAAGGAGAATGCTCTATAAGAGATCAGCAAGTGAAAACCTTAGATCGTGACTTGAGAAAGGTCAGAAGAGAAGGGGAAAGGGCCCAAAATGAACTGGAGGCAGAAAAGGCCAAAGTGAGGGCAGCTGAAGCGGCCAGGGCACAAGCAAAGGCAAACTTAGAATTCCACAAGCAGGCAGCTCGGATAAACAAGCAAGAATTCGAGGAAGTTAATGGGATGCTGAGGAACTTGGAGGAGCAATATGGGAGGCTCAGAGCTGAATGGTATGACCTAAGAGAGCAAGGATTTTCTCAGCAAAGGGCTTATCAAGAGAGATGCGATCAGATTCGTTTCTTGCTAGAAAAAATCCAAATCAGGCTACAACAGATAGAGGATATCAAAGATCAGGCTGGGAATATATTGCCTTGCGTGGCACCGTTTGGCAGACGCCTTCAGCCAGTAGCTGACTTCTTGGAGAACACTATCGGCCAATGCAATGGAGCTCTTGCCTACTTCCAGCAGCTCGTGGGGAAACCGCAGTACTGAATCTTGTGTAATAGAGTCGTATTCTAGTATCAATGTTATTTGCGAACAATTCAAGGCCTGTATATTTATTTTTGATTCAAAGTTTCAGTTTAAGACAACGGCCTGTAACTAAATTATTCTCGCTTTATGAACAATGGTGTGTGGCTAAGGATGCTCTCTATTAATGAAGAATATGCAGTTATGGTATTTCAAGACCAGGAAATCCCAAATATCTTTCTCTATCTTGAATGATGACTCAGTAGGATCATGCATCATAACATTCATTTGCATCATTTGCATAAGGACAAAAGCCCTGGTTATTAACAAAATTGTAAATGGCCACGGCTCTTGACCTGTGGAAGTTCCTACCAAGTTGTGGAGGGACTCCACGCCCTTAAAAATCTTGAAAAACTCGATAAATAAAGATTAATTACTAACAACTAAAATAAATTCAGGTAAAAGAAAGATAGCTCCACCCAGAAAGATATATCAACAAACCCAGCAGTACAATACCAGATCTAAGGCCAAAAGGATGGACGAGCAGACCACAGAAATTCAGCAATTAAGGGAGGAAATCAGGCGCAAAGATGAAGAACTCAAGCGTAGGGATGAAGAAGCACGGCGCCGAGAGGAGGCGACGAATGCTAAGATAGAGCAGTTGCTAGGAATGATGCATCAGTTCACAAAAGGGAAAGTTGTGGCAGATAACACTCAGGAGGTGGAAGACCCAACCAGTGCCGACCTTGGGGAAAGCTCAGGACTGACTGAGCTCGGGATCGGACATGCCAACATGGCGCAAGTTAATCCGCAGATATCCAGTGGAACACAGTTTGTTTATCCACCACTGTCTGGAGTGACAGTTGGGACTTTCGTTCCCCGTCCACCGAGGCCCCACCAGGGTGTCGGAATTGGACCATCTGATCCTCCAGCATTTCATTCTGGAATCGAGGCTGCATCGGTGCCTTTACAGGATTACTCGTATATGTACCAGCCAGGGGTAACAGCTACAAAGTCCATTGATTTGACAGGGGCAGAGGGATCCCAAAAGATTGACTTGACTGAGGACAGCAAACGCAAATTGAGCTTAATAGAGGAAAGACTTCGTGGTTTGGAAGGATCCAGCAGCTATTATAGTCTTATTGATACCCCAGAATTGTCTTTGGTGGATGGGCTAGTGATACCTCCGAAAGTCAAGGCCCCCGAATTTGAGAAGTTCGACGGGACTAGGGATTTATCCACAACAAAAACTTGAGAAGTTACACCAGGAAGATGGGACCTTATGCAACCAACGAGAAGCTGATGATCCACTATTTCCAAGATAGCCTAACGGGGACAACTTTCACCTGGTATAATCAGCTCGACAGGCATCGTATCCATTCGTGGGATGATCTCGCAAAAGCCTTCGTCGACTAATACAAGTATTTGGTTGAGTTAGCCCCATCTAGGGAAACCCTGAAAGCCATGGAAAGAAAGCCTACCGAAAGTTATACAGAGTTTGCACAAAGATGGAGGGATAAGGCTTCTCAGTCAGGCCACGAATAGAGGAGTCAGAAATTTCTGTTCTCTTTATTGATACCCAAAAATCTGTTTTTTTTTTTCGTAAAAATTGTTCAATTTGGCATCTGAGCCCTTCACAAAGATCGTGGTAATAGGGCAAAAGTTGGACAATAGCATCAAATTGGGAAGGATTGTTGTCCCAGATGAAGCCAAGAGGGGGCAGGTGGTGAGGAAGAAAGAAGAGGTCAACAAAGCGGGATATCAGCCCCAAGTACCTATCCGACCTTATTATCCACCCCATCCTTACAATCCCCCGCAGTATAACCAAAACCCGATCAATTACTACCGTCCACCAGTGCCAGTTCCATATTCTTACCAACCAGTCAACAATGTGGGAGGCCCGTCTTACAGACCGCCAGCACCAAACCCTCAGCCCATAGCTCCTTCACAACCCGTCAACCAACTCAATCCTCCAAGGGCCGCTCCACGCCCAGCCAGGGAGCCAATCGACCCAATTCCTTACACATACTCAGAACTACTACCTCAGTTAGTACAACAAAATCTGATCCGATGCACACCATACCCTCACACTCTACAACCTCCTTACCCGGCGTGGTACGATGTCAACGCTTACTGCGAATTCCATTGCAGAGCTCGAGGACATTCAACGGAGAATTGTATGAGATTGAAGCGAGAGGTGCAAGCTCTGGTGAAGGGTGGAAAACTCAGTTTCCCAAAAGCAGCACAACCGAATACCGTTGGAAATCCGCTGTCAAACCATAACGGGAGGCAAGTTGGGGCTGTATACGGTGGAGAATTTGTGGTGAGAGATGTCAGTAGGGTCATTACTCCTATGGCGGTGATATACAGAGCCATAGTAAAAGCTGATTTGATGGAACCAGGGCAATATGATGGTGACGTTAGTGGTGAAGAATGCCCCATGCACAAAGGATACACCATCCAATATTGCAAGGAGTTCAAGGCCTTTGTCCAAAAAATGATGAACGAATCCAGAATCCAGTTTTACTTTGAAGTTCCGGTGGGAGAGGTCAGCATGGTGACAGAAGAGCATAAGCCAAAACCGTTTGTACCCGCCTTACCAACTAGGTTACCGCCACCACCATTTGTACCAACACTCCCGATAGTGCAACCCTTTATTCCAAAGCTACCCACGGTAATGCCGCAGCACATGATAAGTCCAACCACGCCAATGGTGGTTAATCCACCTAGGCCTTTTGCCTATGACAGCAATCCCCTGTGTGCCTTGGAAATATGAAGTTAGCCTATCGCCCCAGGTGACAGAAGGACAAGGCGAAGCCGACTCGGCAAACCTAAGTGGGGTCGGGAACATGACAAGGAGTGGTCGATGTTATTCGCCACCAGTGAGGGAGATGATACAAAAAGAAGAAGAGTTAGAGAAGGCATGTCCTGCTGATAAGCCTATGGAGATGGAACAAGGTCAATCATCTGCTCAAGGAGAAACGGGGAAGCCAGACTTTACAGAAAAAGAAGCGTGTGAATTTCTCAGGATCATAAAGCACAGCGAATATAGTGTGGTGGACCAATTGAAAAAACGCCCGTTAAGATTTCCATTTTATCCCTGCTGCTCAACTCGGAGGCGCATCATAAAGCTCTACTACGGGTGTTGAGTCAAGCGTACGTGGACCAGGGAATCACGGTGGATAACTTGGATCATATCGTGGGGAACATCACGGCTGGTCATATCACCTTCACTGATGAAGACATCCCGCCCGGAGGAAGAAACAATCTGAAAGCTTTATACATATCAGCCCGATGTAATGGATTCCACATTGGCCGAATGCTGATTGACAACGGGTCAGCCTTGAATATTATGTCTTATCACTCATTAGAAAAGCTGCTGGTAGACCTCTCCCATATCAAACCAAACAACATGATGGTGAGGGCCTTCGATGGAACAACCCGCTCAGTAAAAGGTGACATTGAGCTCCAAATGAAGATCGGAGGAGTGGAATTCTTAATGACCTTCCAAGTGATGGACATTAACCCTTCATATTCTTGTTTGTTGGGGAGGCCGTGGATCCATATGGCTGGAGCAGTACCATCTACTCTGCATCAGGCGGTCAAGTTCTGGGTAGGAAACAAGTTGATAGAAATCAAAGCAGAAAGGGACATCATGGCTGCACAGACTCACAATGCCCCATATATTGAAGCAACAGAAGAGGGATTAGAAGATACCTTCCGCTCATTCGAAGTTGCAGAACTGACCCATGTCAAGGAAGGAGGAAGGTTGCCTAAACCACATGTGACCAAAAACTGGATAATGCAGATGAAGCAGCTGATAGGAAAGGGATGGAAAACAGGATGCGGTTTGGGGAAGAGACTCCAGGGTATCAAAGAGCCCGTTTCTACACCGAAGTATAGCTTTACGTTCGGTCTAGGTTACAAGCCCACAGGAAGGATCGGGTGGAAGCTGTGGAGAAGAAGAAACAGATGAGGATGGCTAGGCTCAAAGGAGAACCTTATGAAGGGGGCAAGATGGAGTTCTCTCCCCTGTATCACACTTTCAGGTCAGCCGGTTGGGTGAAACCCGTCAGAGCAAATGAATGCCCTTCAACGAGCCACTGAGATGTTGTCTGCAGAAGGAAAGCTGCAAGACTTATCAGTTAACGCAGTTGAAGATGGACCAGAAGATGGGTGCCCATGGATCTACCCCGCTGAGCTAGGATCAGAGATGGACAATTGGACCGAGTTCGAGTTTCCAGTTTTTATCAACAATGAAGAAATGTAATAGCCTTTTCAAAAGTTTCCATAGGCTTATCAAAGTTTCTAAAGACTATTACCTAAAATGTGATTGAATTTCATTTTCATGGATGTTATTTAAATCATGTTCTCTTTTTTATGACTAGTAATGAAAATCGGATGCATATTCAAGCTTCTTCTCATTTGTTCCACTCATTCACACTTGTCTCTTCATTTACTATTCCATTTATTATTTTTCTATATATATAT
>AWUE01016845.1:0-10577 GCA_001974825.2 Corchorus olitorius
AGATTTTAATTTGATCTCTTGACATTATATCATGGTGAGATTTTTGTGCTTTTTATATGAAAATTTAATTGGGTATTTCTTAATATCTCTGCATGAATTCTATGTTGCTTGTTTTGATAGATTGAAGCTAGCACTTTCTTGATAAATTAAGTAGCGTTAGCTAAATTAAATCTTGAAGGATCTTCGGATTTAATTGTTTGGTAGCAATTGGAAGCGAAGGATCCTCCTTCCAAGGGATTTAAGAATCTTTGACCAATTTTTAATTGCCCATTGTGCTTGTAAATTACTAGATCTTAATGCTTTATTCTTGAGTAATTATCACACTGGATCAAGAGGTAATTATTTAAAGAATAAAAGGGATAATTCACACTGGATCAAGAGCTTTATCTAATTAAGGTAATTTAGGATTAAATTCCAAGCAAGCTATCCATTGTTTTCATAATCTTTAGATATCAATGATCCGTGTTATTGTTGTCAAGAGGGATATTAATTCTATGTTGGAGGGTTCTCTTAATTATTTTTCTCAATTTATTCTCTGCTTTTAATTAATTGTTTTCTTTAATTTTCTTGATCGCTTTCTTAGATAATTTTAATTACTAGTTGGATTTGATTTAATTTTACTCTCAAAATCTTCTTTATTTTATTTGTTTTGTTTTAAGAAAAAGAATAATAACCTATCTCTCTGTGGGATCGATCCCTACTTGCCCTAGCTATCTTTAGTTAGTAATTGTTGGGATTTTTATTTTTATGATTTGCTGATGACCGATCATAAATTTTGGCGCCGTTGCCGGGGAGATTGTGTTTTATTTTTTCTTTTCTTTTTCTTTTCTATATTCGTTTTACACTTGATCTTCTCTGTTTTGTAGGAAAAATCCAATGGAGCAACAACGTTCGTTAAGAGAGCTGAATTTCAACTGTGAATTGCCGCCACTCTGCATTGACTATCCAGCCATGGATACGTCATACAAGCTGAACTCTGGAGTGATCGGCATGCTGCCAATCTTTCAAGGAGAGTCTCATGAAAATCCTCATGAGCACTTACAAAATTTCTTTATATGGTGTGCTGCGATCTCTGGGATGCCTGAAGAACAAGCGAGACTTCGAACTTTTCCTTTAACATTGGAAGGAAAAGCAAGAAGTTGGTTCTTGACTTTGCCATCAAAATCCATAACTTCCTGGAAGGAGATGGAGACCGTGTTCCTGAACAAATATTTTCCAGAGGCCAAGCGAGCTGATGTACGAAGGAGAATCACAACCTGTCAACAACTACCTGAAGAGAAGTGGCACCAATACTGGGAGAGATACAAGAAAATTTGCGCAAGTTGTCCTTACCACAACCTAATTGAAGCACTGTTGATTCAGAACTTCTATGATGGACTTCTCTATGAAGATCGAACCTATGTTGATGCTGCTAGTGGAGGAAGCCTAACACTCAAAACCCCTGAAGAAGCAAGGAACTACTAAACACTATGACGGAAAACATCCATCAATTCAGTACACCTGGGAGTTCGACGAGTGAGCATGAATCAGAATTTCTCCAAGGGATTAATGATCGTTTTGACCAAGTTAATTCGGCCATTGCTTCTTTGGTAAATCAACAAGATACCGTCACCAACATGCTTGCACAACTCCTGAAGATGCAAATAGAGCACCAGCATTCACCTCAATCCATTCAAGCACCTTCCAGTTCAATTGAAGGAGCTCAACAATGGAATGCGCGAAAGATGGAATCACCTGATGTTCCATTTCCACCCTCCATATCGCCACCTGAAGCACCTACTTTCTCTGCTGCACCACCACCAGATGCCGTACTCAACATTCAATTGCCGAGAAGAAAGGAGTTTTCGACCAGAAACTAGAAGGGTCAGCGCACTTCACCTGCAACCGCTGCTCAAATTCAAGCAGAAGAAGAATGGATGGAAGAGATGCGAGAGAAATATGATCCAATACCATTCCCTCAAAGGTTTGCAATGCAACTCAATTCACTACAGAATATAGAGGTAAATATTCCATTGCTTGATAAAGTTGTCAGAAAACCCAGGTACGCAAATTTTCTCAAAGAATTATGCATGACTAAGAGTAAGTTTTCTGAAAAATATGCTTGCATGAATGAGAATGTATCTGCTGCATATCAGAGAAAACTGCATCATAAATGTCATGATATAGGATCTTTTTCTATTCCTTGTAAAATAGGAAAGAATCAGATAGAAAAGACCATGTGTGAATTTGGATCTCCAATTAACATCATGCCTTATTCTGTCTATTCACAATTGAAAATTGAACCTGTGACTAAAACTGATCTGACTATACAATTTGCTGATAGAACTAACATTAAACCTGAGGGTTTAGTTGAAGATGCTTTAGTGCAGATTGGGGATTTTGTTTTTCCTGCCGATTTCTATGTTCTGAAGATGAGTGAAGATGACCTTCATCTACCTCATTTGCCGTTGCTGCTAGGAAGACCTTTTCTTGCCACAGCCAGAACAAAATATGAAGTCCACGATGGAAAACTCAGCATGGAATTTGATGGGAAACTCATTGAATTCAATATTTATGAAGCCATGAAATCTCCTGCTGAGATTTATTCTATCTGTGCCATCGATACCATTGAAGTTTGTTCTGAACAAGTTCAATCACTCCACCATGAAGATGAACTTGAATTGGTACTTACAAGGAGCCTAGATGAAGAAGAAATCAAGGAAGCAGAAGTCCAGACGTCAGAAGAGGTAGCAGAAACCATCAAGGATCTGACGTCATTGCGCATTCTTGGAGAAAAAGAGTCAGTGTCCTATATCAACCTGGAGCCAACACCGACGCCTTTGCCGTCCATCATCCAGCCGCCTGAAGTCAAGCTGAAGCCACTCCCTGAAGGACTTAAGCATGTCTTCCTTGGAGAAAGAGAAACTCTGCTTGTTGTTATTTCAAGTAAATTAAATAATTTACAAGAAGAACAACTAATCAGAGTCTTGAAGGAATACAATGAAGCCATTGGATGGACCGTAGCTGACATCAAAGGGATAAGTCCCACTGTGTGCATGCACCGAATCCGACTTGAAGATGATGCAGTATCTGTTCGACAGTCACAAAGAGGATTGAACCCAAATCTTGCTGAAGTCGTCAAGGAAGAAGTTCTCAAATTACTTGGAGCCGGTCTCATTTATGCTATATCAGATAGTAAATGGGTCAGCCCTGTCCAAGTAGTTCCAAAGAAGTCCGGATTCACCGTCGTAGAAAACAAGGAAGGAGAGCTAGTTCCTCAAAGACTGTAGAATGGATGGAGAGTATGCATCGACTACAGAAAATTAAAATCTGCAACAAGGAAGGACCACTTCCCACTACCATTCATTGACCAGAATTTGGAGAGATTAGCGTGCAAGGCTTACTATTGCTTTCTGGATGGGTATTCAGGATACTTCCAGATTCCAATAGCACCTGAAGACCAGGAGAAGACCACCTTTACCTGCCCCTTTGGTACGTATGCTTATACCAGAATGCCTTTTGGTTTATGCAATGCACCTGCGACTTTCAAAGGTGTATGATGAGCATCTTTCAAGATTATGTGGGAGATAAGATGGAAGTCTTTATGGACGATTTCACAGTCTATGGAGATAACTTCAATCAGTGCCTACATAACTTGGAATTAATCTTGAAAAGATGTGTTGAAACCAAATTGGTATTAAATGCTGAAAAATGCCACTTCATGGCAGAACAAGGCATTGTTCTAGGCCATGTGGTATCTAAACAAGGGATGCAAGTCGACAAAGCCAAGATTGACGTTGTTCAGAACCTGCCATATCCGACATGTGTCAAGGATATCCGTTCATTCTTGGGCCATGCCAGTTTCTATCGAAGATTCATCAAGGACCTCTCGAAGATTTCAGCACCGATGTGTAGGTTACTTCAGAAGGATGTAGAGTTCAAGTTCGGAGACGACTGAAAGGAAGCTTTTGACAAATTGAAGACTGCCCTCACCACCACTCCAATTGTGAAGCCACCGGATTGGAAACTACCGTTCGAGATCATATGTGATGCAAGTGACGTCGCCATTGGAGCTGTTTTAGGTCAGAGAGTAGATAAAGTGCCTCATGTTATCTACTATGCTTCAAGAACTCTAGATGCTGCCCAGAAGAATTACACCACCACTAAAAAAGAGATGTTAGCTGTTGTCTTCGCTTTGGAGAAGTTTCGACCATATATCTTGGGATCAAAGGTGATAATCTACTCCGACCATGCTGCATTGAGATATCTAATGTCAAAGAAACAAGCAAAAGCTAGCTTATGCGATGGCTTTTGTTATTTCAAGAATTTGATATCGAAATTAAAGATAAGAAGGGAGCAGAGAACGTCGTAGCTGATCATCTAAGCAGAATTGAAAGCAAGGAGGAAGAAACTGCAATCAACGAAGCATTATTCTTTGAAGAAATTTTTGTCGTTTCTCAACCACCCTGGTATGCTAATATAGTCAATTTCTTAGCTGCTCGTCGTTTACCCTCTGATCTTAGCAAATGAAAGAAATTGAAGCTCATCAGTGATGCTAAGTATTATCTTTGGGATGATCCGTATTTATGGAGACACGGTTCCGATCAAGTCATGAGAAGATTCATCCCGGATAACGAGATTCAATCAGTTCTGAAGTTCTGCCATAACAATGAATGTGGAGGCCACTTTGGACACCAGAAGACTGCAAGTAAGGTCTTAGATTGCGGGTTTTATTGGCCTTCAATTTTTAAAGACTCTTATGATTTTTGCAAGACCTGTCCACGCTGTCAGAGAACTGGAAACATATCGAAAAGGAATCAAATGACTCAAAACCCTATATTCGTTGCTGAAGTTTTCGATGTTTGGGGGATTGATTTCATGGGACCTTTTCCTCCATCAGATAAGAAGTATTATATACTCTTAGCTGTGGATTATGTTTCTAAATGGGTTGAAGCCATAGCTACCAAAAAGAATGATGCGAAGACAGTAGTCAAATTTATGAAGAATAACATCCTTCATAGATTTGGCATTCCAAGAGCTCTCTTCAGTGATCGAGGTACTCACTTCTGCAACAAGATTGACCAAGCACTGGTTGAAAAATATGGAGTTCTTCATAGGGTATCTACTTCATATCATCCTCAAACCAGTGGTCAAGCTGAAGTATCAAATCGTCAAGTGAAGTTGATTTTGGAGAAGACAGTCAATGTTCAAAGAAGAGATTCGAGCATGAGTCTAGGAGATGCTTTATGGGCCTATCGTACAACTTATAAGACACCTCTTGGTATGTCCCCATACCGAATTGTGTTTGGTAAACCATGCCATCTACCTGTGGAATTAGAGCATAAAGCATGGTGGGCAATAAAGCAATGCAATCTCAACTTTGACAAAGCTGGAATTCGAAGGATGCTGCAGTTACAAGAGCTTGAAGAAATAAGGAATGAAGCATACGAGAATTCAAGGATCTACAAGGAGAAGACCAAAGCCATCCATGACAAAGGAATTTTGCGAAGATCATTTTATGAAGGACAAAAGGTTTTAGTCCTTAATAATCGATTGAAGGAAAATCCTGGGAAGCTCCGATCAAGATGGTATGGACCATTTGAAGTAATTCAAGTGTTTCCTAATGGATCCGTGATCATCGAGATTCCAGATAACCAGAAGCAGCACAAGGTCAATGGACAAAGGCTCAAACCTTATTTTGAAGCATTGCCAACAATGATGATTGAAGAAATTAAATTGGAAGATCCCGTCTATCTTCCAACTTGAGCAACAAAGAAAAGAAAAGGAGTCGAGCTAATGACTTTAAACAAGCACTTTTTGGGTGCCAACCCAATAATTTTAATTTCTAACTTAATTTTAATTTCTATTTTTATTTTATTTCTTTTGCAGGTCTTACAAATTTCTCTCTAAAAAAAAAAGAGAGCACCGAACCATATGACTAGGTGACACCAAGTCACAGCCGGGCATGGCCTAGCCATGCCACGCACTAAGCCCGGACATGGCCAGGCCATGATCCGGCTATGTCGAGCGCCATGCCATGCCAACCAAAGCATCAGCAGCACCAGGAGGGCATCACCAGGCCAGCACGGGGCGCCAGGCCAATGCCGCGCCTGCCTTGATGTCGCGGCACTACTCCTTCCCTTGTCAATCCTTTTGCAATTAGGATCATGAATCCTAATTGAACTAGAAGATGGATGAACTACTCCTACAAGGTAATGGATTCCTAGTCCAGGTATGTTTCTAACTTTTTACTCTAACTACATCCTTTTAAGAATAGGATTTGATCACACTATATAAATTAGTGATCAAATTACTAGCTTAAGAGATGATTTTAATAACATAATTTTTGAATTTGGATGACCTCTTCAATTTATTGGAGAAGGCTATTCATAAACCAATTTTGGTTTAGTTTTAAGTTTTTAGATTTAAGATTTATTTTTATGCATCTTAGGATTAGTTATTTAATTTATGCTTTAATCTTCAATTTCTTTTATCTTATGTCTTTAATATTCAAGTTTCATTAATAAACTATCTAGTTTTATTTTCCTATCACTTTAATTTTCTATTGTCTTTTATGATTGAGTAATTATCTTCATCAAGGCCGCCCAGGAATGTTTTCTTGAACCCTAACTCTTTATTTTTGGTAAGATGATATTGCATGAATTGTTTGCTTGATTGTTTTTACATTGAGGACAATGTGAATTTTAAGTGTGGGGGGGGGGGGGGGTGAATACTTGATAGGGTTTTTACTTGAATAATTGAGTCATATGATAGTCCTTGTTTGCATGAGAACCTAGGATAGAATTTGATTGTTTTTGATTGATCTTAATTTCCCCAATTTTGACAAAATTTTCGAAAAATTGATTTTTGAAGATAAAATTTTGAATTTTCATGCATATTTTGATTAATTGATTTAATTATGATTGATGAATGCTTAGAATTTTAATAATGTTTGATTTATTGATTGAGTTATAGCATGTTGTTTGATTTCTTAGAATTAGGTATAATTGAAGTTTGTGATTTGATCTTATTTATTAATTGCTTCTATGATTATCTATTTTTAGAACTTGTGTTCAATCTTGATTGAAATTATGATTGAGAAAGTATGTCATGGATATATGTCAAGAATAAGTGTGGGGGACTACTTATATAAAGGGTAATTAAAATTTGTTTTCATAAAAGAAGTGTTTTCATGATAGAGGAGAAGAGGTATTTCTGTAAATAAAAAACAAATCAATCCATTGTTGTCACTCTTTTCTTTAACAAAAGGAGTTAGTAACCCTTGGAAAGAGGATAAGAGGCATGGAATTACAGAAATATTGTCCCTCTGAAAAAAAATAAAAGAAGGAGTCATTCTAGAGTGCTAGTAGCCTCAAAAATGGGAGTTAGTAACCTCAATTTTCTAAAAACAATTACCCTTGAGAATCTATTATAACCCACAATGACCCTTGATTTATATTTATGACATTGCAATCTTTTGAGTAATGGAGAAAGAGAGGAAAACATGAGCTTATAGAAAGAAGTAGTTATAGAAAGTGAAGAATTCTAAGTGATTAAAGCTATTTTGATTATGGCTACTTAAGAATGATGATGCTTGTTGTTTCTTGATTTCTGGATTGAGTATTATTATTATTCTTTGTTATTTTGATTTCATGATTGAATTGGTTCTTTGATGTATGTATGAATTCAAATTGATTTCTTGAAATATTGGTTTTTGATTAACTTACACATTGATTTGCTAAGGGACTAGCAAAGTTCAAGTGTGGGGGAAAATATGATCGAGCCAAAAACAACCCTATTTTTATGGCTATTTTAATATACTTTTGGATCAATTTATGCTTAAATATATGTTATTTTGTTAATATTTATGTTTTGAGTCTTTATGAGATGTGAAATTGATAATTTGATAATTTTCACTACTTTTGGAGCTATTTTGATGACTTTTTACACAGATATGAGCAAATTAATTTTGAGTATAGATTTGGAGATTCGAAGTTCGTGTTTGAAGATTTATTGAAGACAATTTGAAGATTTGAAGACCATTGAAGAATAATTTCAAGAGCAAGAATTAAAGAATGAAGCTTTAATTGCGAAGGATTGAAGACAAGCCATGAAGAAGCCCGGAAGCTAATGAATTTTGGATATTTAATATGGGAAAATACTCAGCCCATATAAATCATTAATTGGAATTAAAATCCCAATTAATGACTCCTATATTCAAGGAAATATCCAAAATCCCGTAGATTCCCAATTCTAGTCCTAACAGGATTAATTAAGATTCAGCGCAGTTTTGGTAGAAAAATCATAACTTTCTGCTCAGACCTCCGTTTTAGACCCGTGAGTACTCGTTGGAAAGCTAACTCCGAGATCTACAACTTTCCTTTGAAGTCCAAGACCCAGTTCTGCCATCTTCAAGCCGAAAAATGACGTCGAAGTCTCTGCACGAATTCAGCAAAATTCCAGGATCCTATTTTAACTTGGATTCTACTCTAGGAAGACTTTTAATCTAACTTAGAGTCTAAGTTAGACCCAAAAACGTCCTAGACTCCTTTCCTTCTTAGAATTGGATTTTCTAGGATTATTTCCACTATAAATAGCCACCTTAGGTCTAGGTTTTTGATGTATGTAGATCTAGAGATTTTATTTTGAAGAATTGTTGAAGATTTGGAGGAGTTTGCCCTAGGAGCCGTCGCTCCCCTCTTCTTCCCATCCTTAGATAAGTCTTTCTTCTTTTCTTTGGATGCTCACTCAATTCATGAGTGAGTAATCCTTTTCTTTTCTCCAATGTAGAATTTAATTGATCTCTTGACTTATATCATGGTGAGATTTTGTGCTTTTATATGAAAATTAATAGGGTATTTCTTAATATCTCTGCATGAATTCTATGTTGCTTGTTTTGATAGATTGAAGCTAGCACTTTTAGCTTGATAAATTAAGTAGCGTTAGCTAAATTAAATCTTGAAGGATCTTCGGATTTAATTGTTTGGTAGCAATTGGAAGCGAAGGATCTTCCTTCCAAGGGATTTAAGAATCTTTGACCAATTTATAATTGCCCATTGTGCTTGTAAATTACTAGATCTTAATGCTTTATTCTTGAGTAATTATCACACTGGATCAAGAGGTAATTATTAAAGAATAAAAGGGATAATTCACACTGGATCAAGAGCTTTATCTAATTAAGGTAATTTAGGATTAAATTCCAAGCAATCTATCCATTGTTTTCATAATCTTTAGATATCAATGATCCGTGTTATTGTTGTCAAGAGGGATATTAATTCTATGTTGGAGGGTTCTCTTAATTATTTTTCTCAATTTATTCTCTGCTTTTAATTAATTGTTTTCTTTAATTTTCTTGATCGCTTTCTTAGATAATTCTAATTACTAGTTGGATTTGATTTAATTTTACTCTCAAAATCTTCTTTATTTTATTTGTTTCGTTTTAAGAAAAAGAATAATAGCCTATCTCTCTGTGGGATCGACCCCTACTTGCCCTAGCTATCTTTAGTTAGTAATTGTTGGGATTTTTACTTTTATGAGTTGCTGACGACCGATCAACAAGGTGGCAAAAATGTAAATGCAAGATGCGGTCTAAGTGATGTGTGTGAAGGAACAACCTACCATTGCCCTAGAACTACACCTGACAGACCTAGTAACTAACCACAATAAGAGACAAAGAAAACAACAAGATATGAGTGAAAATAGCAGAAATATCAAAGCAAAAAAGCAATAATCACCAAAGCAAGCAAACCAAACAAAACAACTCTTTTTTATTAACCCTAGATCTTTGTTGAAACTAGGTGAGGCCTGACTCTATAAAGTCCCCAGCGGAGTCGCCAGCTGTCGAAACGTTCGGGTCCGGAACCCTGTCGAAACGACGTTGGAAATGGAGTCGCCACTAATCTTTTTTTCTAAGGTGTGATTAGCCACCTAATTGTCTTAATCAATTTAATGAGGTCCAGTGCTTGGCATGGGACTCACTAAACCTATAAGTCCGGTCTTGTCACCTAGACCTAGGTTCGGGAGTCATTTACGCCCGGGGAAGGATCAGCACCCCCGGCACGCCCGTCGAGCGACGATACCTCTAAGCCAAACTAGATCTAATTGTGGTTCTGTAGACACCCATTTTTGTCCTATATCCTTTATTTAAATCAATTTTTCTCTTATTTAGCATTAAAGTCATCCAGGGGCATTTTGGTCATTTAGGCACATTCAGGGGCATTTTGGTCGTTTTGAGTTCACATTTAATTTAGATTAACTAATTCATTTTTACTCATCTAAATTGCATTTTGAAAAACTCAAAAAAATCTTAGCATGGGCACCTTTGGCATTTCTGCATTTTTCATAGTTCATATTCATTTAGTGGTTTAATATTTGTTGCACGTTAATCATATGGGTTAAGCCTGTTTAGCAATAGGACTAGTTTTCAAATGGCATTTCCATACCCAATCTAGTCTCATGTTCTTTTTAATTATATCATTCATATGCATTTTTTTGCATTAGTCACTTTGGTCATATTGTTCATATTGTTCATGTGTGTGCATTGGTCACATTGGAGCATACTCATTCTTTATCATGTCATTTAGTTTACTAGTCATGTG